>DWAP01001381.1:0-16010 GCA_018230625.1 Heliconius eleuchia
TTTCATATTTCCATTTTCTTCGTTCTGGTGTCCAGGCAAATCGCGGCGTTGAGTTGAGTAAATTTCGCACGGAGGGTCTAACCCAACGTTGCCAGTTGTTATCCCGGCGAAATACGAAACTTTTAAAAATTTTAAGGAAAAAAGCGAGATTCTTACGTCAAAAGCGGGACAAAAAAAAGTTTTTTTAATAAAGCTTCCATTGGTGATATAAAATATTTTTAATGGGAAAATGTCACTACACTTAAGCGATACTGTGTAAGTTTAATATATAAGACATTTACGTCATCAGAGTAATAACTACTCTATAATATACAAATATCTATATTTACTTGTATTTGTATGAGAACAATTTCATATTATCTAATAAAAAACTAGTAATAAAAAATGGTTTCTCACAGTACGTGGAATAATCCACGAAAAAAAATCGGACTACGCCTGTCCCGATCGGGACATTTTGTTTTAGGCCAAACATCGGGACGTCCCGCCAAAATCAAGATAACCGGCAACGCTGATCTAACCACTAGGATCCCTCGGCTGCTGTATATGAGATGTCCATATATAAAAAAACGCCTGTACAAACAACAACAATACAAAAATAAACAACAAAAGACCAAGTCACAGA
Source organism: Heliconius eleuchia (assembly GCA_018230625.1). Taxonomy (NCBI): domain Eukaryota; kingdom Metazoa; phylum Arthropoda; class Insecta; order Lepidoptera; family Nymphalidae; genus Heliconius; species Heliconius eleuchia. Next base: position 623 of record DWAP01001381.1, read on the forward strand.
AATTATAAGATCAACGAAGCTCTAATCACAGAAATGCACTCTTCTCGAAATTAGTAGCAGCCACATTTCGAAATGAGGCTGAATAAAAATCCATAGCGACACCGGTGGCTTTTGTCTGCATCGCAATGATCCACAGCTCTTCAAAGTACTACTATAGGTTGGGAATGACGTTGACTGCCATTGTCATCTACTTCATCACTTTTTTGTCAGCGCCACACTTCGAGACTTGCTTTTAAACTGCCACATTGAGTTTATTTTCAATGGGATCAAAATTCGCTGTATTGTTCGCTTATTATGTAAACAACCGCTGACGTCTTATAGAAGAGTGGTTTTCCTTTGTTTCCATATTTTATTAGATTTTACAAGAAAATTTAAAAAGCTTTTGATATATTTATTATCATAATATATCCTGTCATATCACTTTCTATAGAATTTTTATTGCACATTGTTCTTGATAGAATAGACCACGAGAATGGTACGTGAAACGGCATTTATATGGGCTTTGTGGTATGATAATTAATATTGTCTAATCTTATAGTAGATATTGGTGTCACAACCGGATTTATAATGACTCAAGATATGAAAAACTAGTTTACCTCATAAATTTCTTTGATCTGGTGGAACCAGTTTCAAAGCTGGGCGTTTCTAGGAAGAAGGTTATTTCGGTATGATTAATGCAACCTTATACATACATATATTTGTATTTGGATTGACAAACCTATAAATTTATAAATAATTATTTTTTATCCATATACATACACATTTTGTATCCATACACAGCAATGTAGACAGAGGGATCCTAGTGTTAAGACACTCTGTTCAACATTTTCCACCGAATTCTGGAGTCTTTGATGATATCTAATATCATCTTATCATTTCATTTCCTCGAGTGAAGATCGAATCTACAACCAGTCATACACTTGTGCCCCTGCACCACGACTGGCCTCATATCTATTTATTTCCTTTTATTGTATTTTTTAGGCACTCGATAAAAATGCTTGAGCGGCTCTAATTCTGAACGTATAAGCCACACGCATACGTTTGCTAATAAATGGTGAAGGGTTAACAGTCTACTGCGTAACATAGGAGTTTGTAAAAAGATCCCCGCGTGGGGTTCAAATAAAGCATAAACAAAAAAAGAAAATGATATAGGCTTTGGCGAGTGAGTTTGACACGAATTGTTTCACAGCGAGTTTTACGATCTATTTCGTTTCTGGATTTGTTGTTACGCATTTATGAAAAGACAGACGTTTTTTTATTGTTTTTTTTTTCTACTATTTTGTTATTTTTACTATTTAGAATGTACAGTACATTATAACCAAAACTTTACCAATCAATGTCATTCTACTATTGTTTATTACATTTTTTCCTGCATATAGCAGGATAGGTAGAGAGAACCTGGGAACCGTATTCCCCATAAACACACTTCCGTTCTCCACTTTCTGCCGTATTCTGAAGTTATTGTGTGTTAAGTCGCTGAATTCAACGCCGCATTTTGCCTCGACACCAGAGCGAAGAAATATAAATATTTATTATTTCGAATCGAACTCACAGATTGGTGCGTTTATAGCCGCACGCGTGTACCCCTGCGCCACGACGGGCCTTAAAAAAATTATATAAACCTCCATTAATGATACCATAAATATTACCATCACAAAAATATGATTCTATACATATATTTCACACCGAACAAACGCGATGGGCACTTACAGACAGTAATAAATCAGTACCTCTGATATCGACTAGTGGCCCCATCAAGTTGATAAATGCATGTAACGCGAGCCTCTTACAGCCCCATGGCTGGAAGCTATGGGAAATATGAAGCTACCCAGCCAGAAGTACTTTTAAGCTGTTAGATGATGTGGATAATTTTTCACAGTATATCATGAAATTTTATCTTTGAAGAAACGGTAAGCAAGTGATTCTTTTAAACGTGGGGTAAGTGGTATCACCATTTGTTATGTTACTGGAATGGAAGAATATCAAAAAATGTTTTATATTTATTCGGATTAATAGGTTGAATATGCGTCACGCTGTATCCCGCATTCAGCAGGGTAGGCTGAGGGAGCCTAGTGTTAAGACACTCCGTTACCCCACTTTCCTCTAAGTATTTTTTAATTTTACAATTTTAATTTAGGTTGAATATTCTTCTAATTGTAATCTGTTTCTTTTTCTAAAAAATTGTGTAGATAGAGTATAGCATTTATACTTTTTATAGAGTGTAAATAGAGATATATAATTATATATAATTTTATAGAGTGTTATGTTTTCTTGAAATAATGCACAACATACAGTAAATTTATAAAAAATATAACACACATTATCATATATTTGACAATATACACTCCTGTATGTATGGCAACAGGTATTGTACGTTACGGTAGGTTAGAAAGTTTTAAATAACAACAATATTTTTTTATACTTTTAGCTTTATATTTACATTTTCTCGCAATTATACTGACTGACCATTTTTTTCTACATTCTGCTTTATAAAAAAATATCCAACTGGTCTTTTTACATGGAACATATTAAAATAAAGAAATAACAAAAAATCTACAAAAACATAATTGAAAATACAATCTATTTTTCTCATAAATTATCCTTTGGCCTCAATTTAAATCGATACACGTATCGATTATATTTCCTCAATTGAATGCCGTACAATCTGACTTCCTATCTACGAAGTGGAATCGCGTTATATAGCTACATAGTAGTTTACGCCGAATCCCACATATAGCAGGGTGGACAGAAGGAACCTGGGACCTAGTGTTAAGACACTCCACTTCCAGTCCCCATTTTACGTGAGTGGCGGAACTCAACGCCGCGTTTTACCTCTTTACCAGAACAACAAAATGAAATAAATAAATGATTTATTTATTCGAGTGGAAATGGAACTCACAACCTGTCCTAAATAATACATAATATTTACTCAGTATGTACATAGTACTTTTGATTGTTATCTCCTTAATACATAGTATATTCTCAGATGTAAAGTTAAATCACTCGCTCGATCTCGTAGGGTTCCCAGAGGCTGAGGTTAGGGTTACGCACGGACCGATTGAATGTGGTCTGCGGCGGAACCCCATGTGGTGTCATTAAATGAGATAGGAACGGTCTCTCAATACTTTCTGTAGGCTTAAACTTGCTAATGAGTCGGCAAATGAGCGTGTCTAGTTAAAATAAATGTAAAGTAAAAGTATAACAAATGGCGGTGTTTTTTTTTATTTTTATTCATGTTTGTAGGTACTTCTGCTATGTTTGTGTTAGTTGTATGTTTATAGGAAAATGAGTCACTGTGGTCGCGAGGGTGTAATTATGGTCTTTTTTCTAGGAATTTTTTATTACTAATTAAAAATTGAAATTTGTAACGTTCCCTATATTTGATTAATTTGGGGATTTAGTTTAATTAATTTGCGAATTTTATGGGTATATTATTTATATGAATTTAAGTTTGTTAATTTATTTTTAAATTGTAAATGCTATATGTTTTTAAATATGTAATATAATACTTACAAATATGTATATCTTATTTAGTTCATTTATTAAAGAAATGGCTTATTTTATCTAGTTTCGGATATAAAATAGAATATTTTAACGATACAATATTTTTGAAGGAATATTTTAGTTTGGGTTTGGATTATTAACTTAGTATAATTGTTTATCACTTCATCCGAAAAATAGTCAGAAACATTTAAGAAATAACGACTTAAAAAATATATAATTTCAAAAATTTTTTGCAGTTGCAAATTCGGATGATTTAAAAAAAAGTTAATGTAAGAAATTCTCTGCCCTTCCTATCATAAAACAAAATATAATAACTACAAAATAAATACACTCGACCGTTATTTAGAGAAAATCTTTATCATATTGCGGATATATTTAACACCATAAAATATGAAGCCAAGTTTGGTAAGACATTCAACAAAGGCTAGTAGTAAAGCAAAGGGCGCGTCGCTTCCTGCCCGGGCGACATTCGAAATGTTAATTCAACGGAAATTAAAGTTGTTTCCACTCGTTACCCGTTGAACATTACTCTGATTCATACCTGATGAATAAATATCGTTAAATTTTGATAAATGTATATGGAGTCGTGAGTATTGCTTCTAATGTTTGCTTATTTTAGTAACTGTTGTATTTTTTTAAAATTGCAATTAACTAACCATATTATGAATAATGTTTAATTTTTAGTTTCTTTCAAATGGACATACAATTATCTTAAAGTCTCATTATGAAGTATTTTCTGTGTTACGATAATCCGCTCGTTATTTTCCGCCGTGCTTGTTGAGTTGTGGAACTCAACGGTGCACTATGCCTCGACAACAGAGCGAAGAAATGAAAATATTAAAAACTCCATTGACTCGAATGGAAATTGAACCCACAACTTGTCGCCTACACGATCACACATTTATGCCACTGTACTGACTGACATATAATATAATATTAAAAAAGAAATCATAAACTTTTTTAATATTTACCACCATAAAAAAAAATTCTAACTAAATCACCATCAAATTCAATTTTGCATCATATTTCACATTTCACATTTGTAATATTTTTTAAGAGGAACCTTGTCAACCACGAAGCGTTACGTGGCGGTGCAATTGCATTAGTAATACGCACTGTCATAGTGACGACCGCGGTGCTACCTAACCCTGATTGAATGAGACTTTGTGAAAGTCCTATAATAGCTTTTAGTGTTATAGAAATAAAGCACATCCCTTTAAATCTTTTAAGCTCCATGCACAAAACAGGTAACTGAATCACTTTGATCCTGCGGTTTAGTTGTGAGGTACAAAATAATTAATATAGTGGTCAAACTTTAGCAGTTATATCGGGAATTTAACCTGAAATGGAAATTGTTATAATATATTATGTGAAAATATCGTTTTTCAGTTTCACTTTTAACAAAACAGGGTGCTAGATTAATCCTAGTGTCGAAACTTTTCATTCTTCAGGTGGCACGTCACTCTTGTATATTTCAAGAGAGCGTGAACAAAAAAAATATGTAATCGTTTCCCAAGTAAAACTCTTCAGTTTCTACAAAGTTGAGTGATGGAACTCAACGCCTCACTTCAAGAAATGAAAATATTAAATATTTAATTTCATCGTCATATTTAATATTAATTAATTAATCAGCTTCACGCTGTATTCCGCACACAGCAGAGTAGGCAGAGGGAACCTAGCGTTAAGACACTCCATTCACTACTTTCTGCCGAATTCTCGACTGGAGATCGAACCCACAACCAGTCGGTTTTACAGTCACACTTTGTGCCGCTGCGCCACGACTGGCCTAACTGATACTGAATATTGATAATAATTAAAAATAATTTTAATATTGTTATATGTATAACAATATTTAAATTACTTTTACTGTTATATGTCGTTATAGCGATTTCGGATCCAACTTTTAATAGCTTACATTCTACTGATATTTGCATTATTATCATATTTTTTCGTACGTTTTTTTTCGATTTTTAATTTTTTTTATTTTAATAGTAAATAGTCAAAAATGACACCACCTATGTAAGAGAAATAATTAAAACTATAAATAAACGGTCATTAGCACGTCTAGCGAATATAGCAAATATTGAAAATTGTAAGTAAATGTTAAATATTTGAAAAGCAACACTTAATAATACAGGATTTTCAATGAGACTTGAAGGATTTTTGTTTTAACACGCTCTTATTAGGAAATTAAGAAACTATGTAATAATATCTAAGAATTATTAAAATTATTAAAACCTCTTATAATAATTGTCACCTTATCAAACTTAGCAGTTATACGTAGTTTAGGTGATAATACAGTATTATGGTATTGATGAGCTGGTGTGACGATGGAGCCAGGACTTGAATATTGGAACTCTTCAAAGGTTTCTAGTAAACCATTCGGATTTAGATTTTAGGGAATGATTGTATAAGCAATTTATAGTAAAAGTTTTTTAGTGTAAAAAAGCCTGTTTCGTTTTTTTTTTTAGAAACTATGTATTATGTACAAGTATATACATGACATAAATAAAGGGCGTATAAATTGAGGCCGTCGTGGCGTAAGGGCACAACGGTGTGACTGTAACGCAACGGGTTTGAGTTCGATCTCCACTCGGGGAATGAATTATTATTTATTAATATTTTTCGCCCTGGTAAAAAAGCCCGGCGTTTAGCGACAAGTCAATACGCAATGCCTCGAAAAACTCGGCGGAAAACGGGGAACGGAATGTATTAACTTTAGGTTCTCTCTAGTCCTCACTGCCAGATGCTATATCTGACCAAGCTGAAAAATATATATATATAAAAAAAACGTTTCTTCTATATTAATTTCTAACTTTGTGGACATATCAAATAATAATAATCTTAACAGCTATATATCATCGCGATAAACACAATGCACGAGGGATGGCGACAACTAATGTTATCTTATCACTTGACTGATTCACGATGCACTTAACATCTCATACATATCCCACCTAAGTACTGGTATTCAAGTAAACATAAATAAATAAACAATTGTATTGTTTTTCCGATCTGATTGGACAAAGTGTGGTTTGGAAATCAGGTTCACGCTTTATCCCGCATAGCACAGGATTCGCAGAGGGATATTAGTGTTAAGACACTCCGTTTCCCACTTTTCGCTGAATTTTACGGTTTAGATTATGTCATTTACAAAATGCTAAGTAAAATAGTATAAAGTATAATGTTTTTCATTTCACACAACAATATAAAAAAAAAACAGTTTCCCGCTGTATCCGCGCATGTACTTATGAATTCTGGAGACATTACGTGTTGAGTAGCTGAACTCAACGCCGCTTATTATTTTAAACACATACCTACATATAAAATCCTTCATGCTGATAGCTGGATACTGATTGAATTCACGAACCACTCAACATTGATATATCATATATTAATTGTTGTCTAAACCTACCCGTTAATGGAAGGGTTTAGCCGTATTGGGGCGGTTAATTAAATTTTAGACCGTCTAGTATTTCAGATATGCGCCTCGTAACAGCACTCCAACCACATGTGAATGTAGGTACACTACGCTGTTACACATAGGCATTGTGTTATATCGATACTTCAATTAAGATAAGACTCGATCGAAATTTCTATTAAGACACGCGCGAGAGTGTACAGCCAAGTTAAAAAGATTGAAACGGGCAATGTATATTTTATTGAACTATTTCAATCTACTGTTGAGCCCTTGATAACTCGTTAATTAGTTAGTCCATATGCAATAAATTTGGCATATTTATTAACATCACCTGGGTTGTGACGTATATGAAACTTCAAAAAATTATTGATATATTAACGTCTAAAAATTGTTTTTTTGTAATTGATTCACACATTAACAAACTCATTAACAATTTAAAAAAATGTTAATAATTATTAATTACTATCAAGAAAGTAAAAAAATAATTATTATGAAAGTTAGATCAAACAAAGAACGTAGGAAAATCAAGCTATTTTAAAAATAATTGAGTTTTAATGATCAATATTAATAATATTTACAATGTGAAATGAATGTGAAATGAGAGCCAAGTTAAATGTTAAGTAATGCGTCGACGCGACTCGAATTCACTGGCAAAAGAATGGGAGATCTATATATATGGATGGACGAATTCAATTTTCAGTCGGATTAAAATTCAAGCTCTATATATTTGACGCATATGACCAGATCCTTTTTCGTTCTTGGAAAATAAAATAATAAAACAAATGGAAGTAAATAATAGCATGCTGATATTTTTAAAAAGTTATGTATATTTGAGGCCGGTCGTGGTGCAGAGGCACAAAGTATGACTTTTATAGTCACTGGCCCGACTGGCCCGACTGGTTGTGGGTTTAATCCCCACTCGAGGAAATAAAATATTTATTTAGATTTATATTTTTATTTCTCCGCCCTGGTGCCGAGGCAAAGCACGGCGTTGCGTTCGGCACTCAACACGCAATGCAATCTTAACACTAGGTTCCTTCTGCCTACCCTGCTGTGTTCGGGATACAGCGTGAAATAATTTTTTTAGGTATATTTTAAAATATGGAAAAATAAAATAATCCATTTTTTGTCCTCCCATAACCTGTATTTTCAGGGGTAGATTCCTGTAAAAAGGCCTTTATTTATTAGTTCATTTACTAGCAGAGTCTAAAGCTATAATTTGTAAGACAAGTCATACCTATAAATTTTCACTTGAGTGACTTTAACTTAAGTAACTTTAACTTATGAACTTTTATTTATGAACATCGTGTTACCAATTACGCGTTATATTTGTAATATCATATGACATTGTAAATAATACAAAAGTCACCGTAGTATTTTTTAGCTCCACTCTGTACCTCGCTTATAGCAATGTAGGCAGAGGGAACCTAGTGTTAAGACACTCCCTTCTCCTAATTTTCTTCGAAGCGAATATTCGAGGCATTGCGTATTGATCGACGATGCTCAGTGCAGCGCTTTTTTGCGTTCTTACCAAAGCGAAGAAATGAATATTTTCATTTCTAAATAATAATTTATTAAAACGGGTGGGAATCGAGCCCACAACCACCGTATTACGTTAACAGTCACACGCTTGTGCCACTGCGTCACGACGGCCTTATCTGCCTTAAGTTGTTTTACTTTTATTAGTATTCTTGTTTGTACAATACAATAAGGTTTTACACAGTTATATATTATGACAGTTTCTTTTCGCCCTAAGGTTGCCCTAAGAGATGGCTACTTAGCCATAAGGCCATAAGGCCACGTTTTCTTAATAAGTATTTTTCTTATTTTTAAACATTTTTAAATATTTTTTAAAATGTTATTCCACAGGAATAGGGAAGAAAAATACGTATCTAGAAAATGTATAAAAATTTGAAAGTAGCGGGAAAATTTTCGACGTAGCTTGATGAGAAGGTATGGCTTAGAGGTCAGAGCGCCTGGTCGGTTTCCAGGACGCGCGGGTTCGAGTCCCGCTATGTTAAAATTTTCACAGGTTTTCTAAATAAGTAATTTAATTTATTTTCCTTTTATTACATACCCTGACATTTGCTATTCACGTTGTCAATGTCCATGATACGTAAATACACAAATTATATTGAAAGATAAAAAGTAACACAAAATAATTAAATTATTTTATATATTTAGAGGTTCATTGTACCTTAAACATTATAATGAAACCAATTATATGTTAATAATTTATTGTATTAAAAGCGTGTAAAAAATTAAAGTAATTTTAAAGTGGAGGCCATCGCGTCTTGTAGACTTCATAATTGTGGATTCGATATCCCCACAGTGGAATATATTCAATATTTTAATCCATTTCGTTCCTCGGGCCTGTTAAGATAGGAAATTTTATTATTAAAGAATTTTATATAGGAAATTTTATAATTAAAGGAGAAGAAATAAGAAATTTATAAAATTTAAATTAAAGAATTGTAAGTTAATAAATATAAAAAACGTGTCTGAAAGTCACTTCGGGTCAAAAAACTTCATTAAAAATACAAGAAAATTACAGTACTTTTACAATTACACATAAATATGTATTTTTATGTAAGATAATTAAAATTAAAATGTATTAAATGTTACAAAACTCATGTATGATGACTACTGTGTTGAGTAATATTCACAAGAGACCAGTTGATTTTTTTATAGAATCATATTATGAAATATATATTTTTAAACTTAAAGCTGTTCCTGTAGGGCAGTTCCTATCAGTGTAGGGCTACCTGGGAACCTAGTGTAAAGACCGTCCGTTTTCACTATGACACTTAGACATTGTATAATGAGTAGCGAAACTCAAGTCCGTGCTTTTCTTCGTTACCAGAGAGAGAAAATGAAAATATTAAATATTATATTACACCCCGAGTTTGAATTGAACCTACAATCGTCACGTTAATTTATAGTTTTTATATTTTTTTAGGTTCAACTTCGCGCTGTATTCACAATGCATGATAGGCAGAGAAAACCTTAAAACCTATTGTTGACATGCTCCATTCCCATTGAGACACATCCGTTCCCCAATTTCCATCGAATTCTGGAGGAATTGCGTAGTTTCTATATATTAAACTTTTATTAAAAATATATAAACATTAAGAGGCCAGTCGTGGCGCATGAGCACAAAGCGTGACTGTAGAACCGACTGTGGTTGTGGGTTCGATCCCCATCAAGAAGAGATCACATATTTACTTAAATTTATATTTGCATTTCTTCGCTCTGCTGTCGAGGATAAGCGCGGCGTTGAGTTCTGCCACTCAATACACAATGCCTCCAGAATTTGGCAGAAAGTGGGAAACGGAGTGTATTAACACTAGGTTCCCTATGCCTACTGCTGTGTGCGGGATACAGCGTGAAGCTGATATATTTATTTATAAATATTAAGTTATACTTGCATATATAATAAAGATACACGACATAAGGGTGTAACACGCGATGCGACATGACTTATGTCGGGCTCTGGATTACGACGCCATGTTTGTTCAGCGTAGGCTCATAGGCGAGGGAACGTTATTAAACTTTGACGGACATTGGAAACTAACCTACCTGCATATATTAATGATAGTTGAGAAACGAAACGTTTTTAGGGTTTCGTACCATTTAAGGAAAAAAGGAACCCTTATGAGATCACTTTGTTGTCCGTCTGTCTGTCTGTCTGTCAACGTTTATCTCAGGAACGCTTGGAGATATCAATAAGAACATTAAATTATTTTATTTTTATCGTATCTCAATACATATAAAAAAAAATTGAGTGTTATTGAATAGTATAATATAATATACTATGTTTTATTTTTTATAAATCGTGTTTGTAAAAAATACTATTGTATATAAAAACAATGTAAATTTTAAATCAATTGTTTTGATTTTTTTAAATATATTTTACAAAATATGTACGCAAAATTATCATTTTAAAGACATCATAAAAGTATTATTTAAGAATGAGGGTTAACATTTTTGATCTTTTTTAGTTTTAGGCTCTATCTAAAAATTTGAGTCAAACATTTCAATTTCCGCTATCCAGCAATTCGAGACATTATACGATCAGTAGAGGAACTCAACACTGCACTTTTTTTCATTTATTCCGTCAATGGGGATCGAATCCACAACCATAGTGGTGTGTGTGTTTGTATTCGATCCCCACTCGAGGAAATTAAGATTTATTTAAATTATAATTTCATTTCATTATAATTTCTCTTCCTCTGGTGTAGAGGCGTTGAGTTCCGCCACTTGACACGCAATGCCCTCAAAATACAGCGTATCCTACTTCCTATCCTGCTCTGTGCGGGATACAGCGTGAAACTGATAATGAACTCACATACTCTAATTTAAAAGCGTTAACTATATTATTCTATAACATACTAAACTTATGAACTACTCAAATATATTATTTATAATTAAACCCAAAACTAGCCCGCCATATACACCATACGGTGCGAAGTTAAGCTCTAAATATACTAGCAAATCCCATGTTACACGTCGCCGTGTGTGGACTCCACTTGTATATCCATAGATTATTAGGGCTTATAGTTGCAATACTAACGATATAGCTTTTGATGTTTACATATTTACTATTGTATTTATGATGAGAGTTTCAGTCGCTAAGATGTCTTTTCGTGAAATTATAAATTTAATATTATTTTATGTATACATATTTGCTTTCTTCCTGTTTCTTTTTTCTGCGAGGTAAATACCTAATTTTTTTATTTTAATTGAACTACAATTTATTTTAGTATTTTTCGTGTCTTCTTAAATTTTTGCCGGATACTCAAAAACATTTTTATTTAAGGAAAATAATAAAATGAAAGTGGAAAAAGGCTAGGCTAGTAATAAATACTATAAACTAAGCACAATTCACTGTGATGAATTAAGTATTAAAATAACTCTCTCATTTCTTTTATTACTGTCGTCTACATAAATATTATAATTTTAATTAAAATCTTAAAAATATATATAAAGCTCTACATTATCTACAAAATCTACATTATTTATCGTTTAGAGGGTATTTGCAACATCATATTTTAAGGGCTATTGAAACCAACAGCCTGTGTCAGCGTTCAGCCCAAATTCAATGAGATCAAAAGCTATTTACGGACAACCTTAATGCCTAACGATTTCCAAATCGTTTAAACCGTATATATAATTTATACGAAATGGTCGACCAATAGATTGTGGAGTGCCAAAATTGGTTTACAATAACGAAGGTCGCCACTGAATAAAGGAGAGAGTTAAATAAGTCACGTTTCAGCATAATCCTATGTACGATAGATCGATTTAACTGTCGATATAAAATTATTCTTTTAATTTAATTTAAATATTCCATTTTATTTTTTCCAATAAGAGTATGTGGAAAAAGAGCAAAATGATGAGTTATTCCGTTACCAAAATAGTAAAGATATTGCACATTTGGTGACAGAATACATGTGCTGAGTTTTTTTTCTATGGATTGAATTCAAAATCATCGAGCCCGGTTTCAAGTAAACTTCAACAATGTTATTTTCTATATTCAATAAAATTAATTAACTTAGTGTTTTCTAGCTTTTAATAGATATTTCAATATTCTTTGTTGCAAACAGCACTTAAGCTTAAGTAAATTATAACAAGAAACCTTTTGTCTCAACATAGTTTTCTTTATGAAGCATAAACTTTTAACAAGGTACAAAATAACAGTTCAAACTATTAATTGTTGTTAAAAATGAATACAACAAATAGCGGAGAGATTGTAAATTTTTTCTTAAATAAATCAAATAAACCAATCATTATCACACCACTATTACAATATCAGCTTTCTTTTCTTCTAGAAAATTTATGTTTATTTTTTACTTGATACCTGCTTGCATAATCATTGACTTACTAATCTGCAATATTTTCGTTTTCTTATAATAATGGCATTTTAAAATTAATATGAATTAAATAAAACAATTACTTATATTCCTTAAAATAGTATATTTTTTTATTTATAATTCGATTGAAAACACACACAACACTCAATGTTAGGAGCTTTCTTAAATATAATAATTATGTATTATTTTTCTGTTGAGTGAATAATGCAATTAAATTGGTTAAGCTATTTCTGAGATTGACGTAAACAAACGCACAGACAAACAGATATGAATATAATTGATTTATATTCTATTAAGTTATTAACTGCAAATATTATTTTTCTTTATGTATCTTTCATGTACAGACACCGATCCCTTCCGATTTTATAATAATTATAGATAAGACATCTTTCAAAATTACAAGAACTTTCCGGAAGCAGTGAACAGTAGTCAGTTGATAAAACAATTAACTATCCCTTTGTCAACGATAATTTTATCTCCACGCTCCGCTGATCTGTGACTTATGATAATCTGATGGGGGGACGAGGGAACCTCCATGAATACGTGCCTTTTGTGGGACAAACTGATTTACTATGAAAGAACTTGGAAATGTACGGGAGGCCCCAATTCTTTATCAAAACTTGCGGATAAAAGGATTTTTTCCTTTCTTATTAAATGCTTTTATTAAAATCCAGCTGCTTATTTGGGAGGCGGTTTTGCTCCCGTCCTCTCATATTTATAAGTTCGTGAGAATTTGTTGAGATATCCGCTACTTTATAAGAATTGAATTTTAGATAAACACTGGAATGGTAGAAATAGTACTGTACAATTCTTTTATTATATTTGAATTGATAGAGGGTATCAGTGTAATAGAGGATATTGAGGTTTGTTCTGAGATTGTCTTTAATACTACATAAACCAACGCTGCAGATAAAACAAAGTGATTTATTATGCGTAGCGGAACTCAACGCCGCGACACCACATCAAAGAATGAAAATATTAAATATTTTATCTCCTACAGTGGGAATCGAACCCACAACCTGTCGTCTTTACACTCACATACTTGTCCTTTACGGATTTTCATAATATTTTAATGTACATAATGTACAGATAATTTATATATTAAAAACAGATTTTATTGGGATATACTAAGAAATAGCAGACGCTCTACCCGGGATCATCATCTGCAGGCTGTCTGCATAACTCAATATCAGGAGTATGCGGCGTCATAACATCATAGCCATCGACTTGGTATTGGCGGAGTCTAGTCAAAGGACTTTAAATTTTGTCTTTTGAAAATTTGAATATTCATCGAAAAACGGTCTTTTCATATTAAAATTTTAGCTCAATTATATAATATTAATATTGTTTATAGGAAGCTAAAGTGAAGATTTTAGAATTCATTGGCTATGTTATAAATTATGAGTTTTATCAATTTAACTAAAATTAATATTATAGTTACTTCATTTCTCGTATGTGCTTTTCGTTTTTCCTTAAGTCTTAAGCAAATTATAAAAGAAACTTCTTCAAAATACATAAATTACTAAAAACTTCCAGCAAGATTTAGTCTAGAAAGAAAAACAAGTTTAAACTGCTAATTCCTTTATAATTAATGTACAGAGACGTTTTCATTTCAGGGCAAAAAAAAAGATAAGTGCTCCCAATTAATTTTGGCTCCTTGTAATGGTACCAGTCCCTTTCGCCTTGTGTTTTATTGGTTTCAGGCAATACTTAGCGAGCCGATTTGTTTGTTTTACTCTCTAAATTGAATACCGATGGTACTTCGCAACCAATTATAAAGGATATAAAATAGCCCTTTGAGCCATATATTGCATTCAACAGTTCCTATTTTTTTTGGTGAGTGTTTATTGTTCTCGTCCGTTGATCAACGTGTATTTATTTCTATTGAGTCGAATTTTGTCTATATGTATAAAGTTAGATACGTAAACGTAATTGATTGTGGGTTCAATTCCATTCTGAGATATTTTTTTATCTGGTTGAACATTTCCCGGCGTTGGCATTGTGTGTAGCAATGTTTCTAAAGTAGCCAAAAAATTACAACGAAGGCTAAGCTCTAAAAATAATGTTATAATAATAAATTATGACTAGCAGGACATTGTCTTGTTATAAACTCGATGTTTGTGGGTTGGATTCCCATTCATGAGAAAGAATTATTGTCATTTCATTGTAATACAGAGCGCGACGTTGAGTTCCAGAACACACAATAACATGAGCTTGGATGAAAATTGGAGAACGGAGTACTTTGACACTAGGTTGCGAAATGAAGTGACAAAAAAGTATTCTTAAAAACTATATTTTATACAAAGATATTTGTTGTTTCAGGCGGCTCTCTGTGCAGACTACAGCGTCCCGGTAGATTGCGTTGCGGCCGGTCCCGCGCCGCGCCCTAGCTCTTTCCACGAGATCTCTGCTCCTAAAGTAAGTATTATATATCTATATATAATAGTCAAAGATATTTTAAAATAGCAGCCAGTTTAGGTGTAATACATGGAAATATGAATAGTCTGACAGTTAAAATGTGTATTGAGGCCAGTCGTGGCGCAGAGGCACACAGTGTGACTGTAAAATCGACTGGTTGTGGGTTCGATCC
>DWAP01001382.1:0-16008 GCA_018230625.1 Heliconius eleuchia
CAATCCCCCGTAGGTATGTCGCACATGCCCCTTAGGAAGTCGACCGGGCCTGCATATGACCGAGATGTTACAGTTTTGTAAACTCGTTAGCCAACACGAGAAATACAAGTACAAACTTTATTCATTAATTTTGACGTAAAATTACATGACAAATTTATAAAAATAATCAGAATTAATGTTTTAATATCTTTAAGGAAGTTTTAACTTAATCTAATATTGTATTATATTAAAGGCATTTATTTAGTATTTCAAATTATTTTCTTGATTGACATGAGCAAAGTGAATTGCCATTTACCATACGTAACGGTACGCCTAAAAGTCATAAAATATAGAACAATTTTGAATTGATAAAAAAAAGGAAAAGGCACGGGTAAAAGAAATACTTAATAAAGAGATAAAAAGTCCGCATTTGATATCGAGATCACAACCCGAAATCGCTTTATTACTACCATACCATGCTGTACGCTACGATAACAAAATGGAATGGAAAACAAAATTTATCTACTCTCATCCCCATGTAATTTTTTTAATCACTCTCTGTTAGTAAATTTTTTTACACTCCATTACCTATTTTCCGCTGAACTTAGGAAGCATTGCATGTGGAGTGGCGGAATTCAACGCCACGCTTTGCGACACCAGAGCGAAGAATGAAAATATAAATTTAAATTTAAATAAATATTTTGTTTCCTTGATAGGGGATCGGATCCACAACCAGTCGCGTTTACACACATTGTACCCTTGGGCCACAAATGGCGTCTGTTCTTCATTAATATTGAAATTCTTAAACTCGGTGTTTTTCATCTAGTCTTTGATCAATCTTTTTTTATTGCCTTTTTTATAAGTTAGCTAAATGCAATAACTAAAGCAACAACCTTCTAGCCATTTTTGATTTAACACGTACGCATAAAAACAAAGTTACTGAGCGACTTACCACGAAATATTGTCGATAATATAGTGTAATGCGCGGAACCGCACTGAACAATATTATTGGCAATATAGTATTGACAATAATATTGTGTGTGTTTGGCTAGCCTAAGCCGACGATATTATAATATCAATGTCAATATGACGTTTGCGTCAATTTAAGTTAATGTAAGAACTAAGAGGTTAGTTCAAAATTTGTTTTTACTTATTTTCAGTACATATTTTATTTAATTATAACATGAAAATAATTATTTTTTAGATGTCAGATAGTAATAAAGTAACGCAAGATAAGTCACAAGATGGGGAAATCAATCAAACAAGTGAAAAGAAAGAATCTTGGGGCTATGATTTATATCCTGAAAGACGAGGGACATTTAAGCCTTCGGTATCTAATATACTTTTAGGTAGAGAAGGAAAAGAAGGAATAGAAAAAATGAAATGTGAAAAAAATGTTTATAAGTGTATAAAAGAAAGTAAGTATTTATTTTATCATAATAAATCTGTTAACATTTATTCATACATAATGTGGAGTATATATTATGTAAATGATGAATTTAATTTTTTTTATCTTCTGTAATGTTTAATGCCTTTTTTAATAACATTTTAATTATCTAATTTTTGTAGGTCCCATTGTAAAGGTTATGATGGCTGCACTCAAAAGCTCTGGTTGGTTAGTTGAAATTTATCAAGTATATGAATTATAATCTATATTCATTTACAGAATATTTTAATATTTTCTTTTTTTGGCAGTCCAATTGACATTAGAAGACATATTTCATGTGAAGTGTGTGATTATTCAGTAAGTGGAGGATATGACCCACAGTTAAACCAGGTACCAATTTTTTAATATAATTTATTTGTTCCATCATGTGAACTAACACAGATTTGTCATTGAAACATTTTAGTAGCTACCACAATACATGCAAATAAAGTGGTTAAAATAATAAAGCACACTCCTTTTACAACTTTACTTTTCTATAATCTTAAATATATTACTTATTAGGGAACAGGAACATTCTCACAGTTATTTTTTTCTTGAGAATGAATTAAACTTAAACCCACCACACATTAAGTCACAATGTCATCCTGTTTTAGTACACACAATTTGCTTTAATAATTAGTTGTTTACTTTTAATGCTTATAGATTGTAGTGTGCCAAAATGTATCAACAAGGAAAGCCATGGTGCAAGGTGTATTAACTCATGAGATGATCCATATGTTTGATTACTGTCGTAACCAATTGGACTTTAGGAATATGGAACACTTGGCTTGTACAGAAATAAGAGCTGCTAACCTTACACATTGTTCTTTTGTAAGTGCCTGGTCCCAAGGTGATGCTACTTTCACCAAAATAAAAAAGGCACATGAGGTAATATGAGCACAACTTTAATTTACTTTAGGTTATCATTTTTAAGCACACACATATCTTTAATATTTTTTTTTAACTTAGGATTGTGTTAAAACCAAAGCCCTATATTCAGTACTAGCTGTACGTCAAATAGAAAAAAAGGAAGCTGTAGACATCATAGAAAAAGTTTTTCCAAAATGTTACAATGACTTAGAACCTATAGGTAGAAGGATAAGACGAAACTCTGAAGACATGACTAGAGCCTATCGGGAAGCTTCATACTATGGATATGAATAAATATAGAATATAAAAAGATGTAGATATGTACATTTTATTGCATTTCTGCAGTAGTTGTAGGTTAAATAAAAGAAATATGAAATTATTTAAAATAATGTCTTTTATTTCAACTATTTACAAGTATAAGTATTGTCTAATTTGATAAATATTCAATACTGTCCCGTAACTAGTAAGTGGCTTTCAAAATTATTTGTTCAACTTCAAGCACTAGTAACTATTTGCAATTTAAGTAACATTTTATAGACAACAGTTTCACATAAATATATTGCATAACATAATTGTAACAATTATTAAACTAAACATTTAATAACAATTTAGTATTCCTGAAAAATTACATCTTTTATTGAAAAAACAAACCAATAGAAGTACTCGAAAGTTAAACATTTAACATAAGGCCTAGTCAAAAATACACATTAGATGTGTATAGTTAAGTATTTTAAACTGATTATTGGCAACTATTATTATATTGTCGATGTTAATGTGGATATGAGGTGTGTTATATTTTTTTTTGTCTTAGCTTTACGCTGTATCCCGTGCAGAGCAAGGTAGGCAGAGGGAACACTACGTTCTCCGTTTTCTGCCGGATTATGGAGGCTTTGCGTGTTAAGTGGCAGAACTCAACACCGCGCTTTGCCTCGACACCAGAACGAAGGAAATTAAGATGTTAAATATTTCATTTTCTCGAGTGTTCAGATCCACAACCTGTCGCGTTTATAGTCACATTTTGTGCCCCTGCGCCATGACTGATCTCTTCTATCACTGGGTTCTTCTGAGGACCAAATTACTTATGGGACAAAATTTATTTATGAATTTGGAATTTTGTGCATAGAAAATATTTGTGCTTACATGCTTCGAGAGTTAACGGTGAGCAATTAAAGCAATTTATGTTAACAACAACTTAACTCTAATTCACTGCTATTTACAAATGACTAGAGCAATAAACATTTATGGCTTAAAAATACTAATAAAATAGTTTTTTTTTAATAACGTCTGTAAATATGTACATATTTTTTAACGGCATCGGGAAACAGCATGATAAATAAAATTGAATAATTGTCAAAAATATATATAGAGATATTTGAATATGCTTAGATTTTACATTGTTTGTAAATAGAAGTTATATTACATATATATAATAAATAACAATTTATATGATATATCTTAAACAACATTATAATAAGTGGTTAAATATAACGTAAGACAGTATACGTCCGTTTGGTAGAAGTAGAGCAGGTAGGCCAGTTTTAAGAATAGAGTCGTTAGCCTAATCACAAAAACCTTTTATTTATCTAATGATACGTAGCAAAAGGCACGGTAATAAGGCGTGACATAGAACATTATTCAACCTATTGGATGTTGGTGGTCCCAATGTTGCTTTAAACTTTCATTGATATTCAATCAATAGGCAATCCTGTTAGACGATAATATCGTTACAATTTCATCGGTCAAGCAGCAAAGAGATTCCAATCATATTTAAACGTTAAAACATATCTTAAGTCATAATATTGTCAATATATCGCAACGCGCTATAATAAATACTATAAATAGAATTCAATATTGAAATAAAATATCAAATAAAATTATAAGAAGTAAACATTAGTTTAAATTATAGTGTAATATATATTATTAATATAACAGTAGTGAATAGAATATTTTAATAATAGGTAGTCATCTAAGTGGTAAAGATAGAAAAAAATATAGAGTAAAAACTAATAATAAAAATACACTTTTTTACAGCTTACAGAATAATTACTTGTATCAAGATTAGACGAAGGACGGATGAAATATTACAGAGATAAGAGTAGGTTATATTTAAAACATCTTAAATATTTAATTTAATATGATGCATTACATAAACTTATAAAAAATATACTTCATTAAAATATGTCTTCATATTTTAAAAATTGTATAGGACCAACTACTGAATATTAAAACAAGGTGATTTAACAAAACAATAAATAAACATTTCAATGCATAACATATCAATAAACTATGAAAATCTAGCAAACAATTATTTAAAACTTAACTATGTGTCAAATATAGTTCAAACATTTTTAATAATATCTAGTAACTTATCTTATGTAGGTATTTTACATGTAAATAAATGTCTTAGTGGCTATCAGCCACTCAAAAAAGTCACTCGTGCATCGCCCGATGCGCTTCACTGAGATACGTGGTCCAGTAAATAATGGTGAAGAGTAGGAAACAGAAGGGAAACAATATGAGAGCGAACTTGTCGAGAGCGCCATCCTGGGCGCCACAAAACATGACGCCCCTGTCGACCATAGCGGCGAACCTAACGTAGAAACTTCCAGACGAATCACCTGCTGCCATCGTCTCTAATATTGGCGAGTCCTGAGGAAACAATATTTTATTTAATATTCATTGAAATACTAAGTGATGTTCATGTTATGGCAACACTACATGTTCTAATAATACTTTTTTTAACTACTCGTTCCTTTTTTTTACATACCTGTGTGCAATGCGATGAAAGCATTGGTGTAAGGTATAACGATATTCAATTTTAGCTTAAAAATAAATACCTAATACCTGTATTACGTAAGCTTAACTTAACTAGCACTAATTTGTTTAGATATAGCCTATGAATTGATCTACATCAAAATTCTTTACATTCTACGTTTACTTAAATACAATTTTTATATAGTATTTGTGTATTGCCTATTTTGTACTGCTCGTAAGGTGATTCACACAATGGCGTGTTCATTCAACTGCTTTACCTTACTAACTGTTCTCGTTTCACATCCGACTTTATTGTCCCTTCGAAGCCTTCTTTCCGAAGATGTTAACTAAAAATTTGCCTAATTTTAAAATCAAAGACTGAATCTTGTGTTTTTATTCAATTACTTACATTTTAAATTGGAGTTATATCTAAAAGTTATAACATATTAATATTGTCATTTAGATAATTTAACATCTTTGGAGTGAATTTATTTGTACCTACTACTTATTATCGTTAATTGGTCATCTATTTGTTATATCTATAAGCAATGCCTTATAATCGGACAGTTGTGCTTGTTATTTTAGCAGGATATTTACCCTCTGTATAGTTTGATGAGAGAACTGTTGTTTAAGCCCTTCATCTTCAACGCTCAGTTGCGGAGAGAAAACACCACCTTGTGGCGTTCCGCTCACTGGCGTGCTTAGTCTCTGCAATTGGACAAGCAGAATGTAAAGTAAAATATATATATAATTATTTAAATATTTTTGTAACTATTAAAATGTTATTTCTATCTTATTAGGTCGCACAGAGGGTCAATAAATAATAATTTCTGTAATATTATATGAATGTAACGCGTATTATTTTTTATTGTAGGTACTACCTATACGATAACATTGTATAATTGTATTTAAAAAATATATTTTGTTAATAATTTAGCTAAAAAATAGTTGATTAGTACCTAGTCAAAAGTTAATGAAGCAAATAAAAAAAAATCTGTAAGTAATCAGTGTTCATAATAAGGTAAGCAAAAGCTTTGTCGTTTATTAATATGAAAGAGGTTGTAGGTACTTAAAAAATAAAAAAAAGCGTGATCTAGCTCTAGCATCTGCTGTACTGAATATAATATTAAAATCGATTTAAAATCAATTAGTAAAGTGATTTTGAAAATATATATTCAATAAACATATCATTAAGATATTAATTGACGTATAATTTACAGTTGATTTACCTGCGAGTGATTAATGTGTAGAGGCGGAGCGAGTTGGGCCGCGGAGGCGGCGCGCCGCAAGTCCTGCCGTCGCCTGCTCCAGCTCTTGTCATACCGGATGCCGAACAGCACCACGAAGTATTCCAGTAAAGCGAGGAATACGAATATCGTACAAGAGATCAGCCAGACTTCGATGCATTTTAGTTCTAATGCATCTGGGGAATGAGTGCTAGGGGAAAAAAGGAATCCTATAGTAAATAATATATTACAATTTGTCTTTTTTTATTAATTCAAAATATATGAGTATCCATTTTTAATTTTAAATATTCGAAGCCAGTCGTGGCACAGGGACATAATCGTGGGCTGCAAACTATAGTTCAGGTTCAAACAGGTTGTGGTTTCAATTTTATAACATTAAGTATCCGCCGAAATCTGGTGGCGTTTCGTGTTGATTGGCGGAACTTAACGCCGCACTTTGCCTCAACACCAGAGCGAAGAAATTAACATATAAATTTAGCTTAATATTTCATTGCCTGGTGTGGGATCGAACCCAAAACCAGTCGCGTTTGCAGTCATAAACTTGTGCTCTTGCGTCACGACTGGCCTCAAAATATATTTGATATTATTTTAAGTACCGACACGAGTCTCATAGAGAAGAGTTAAAAGTTTAAGATAGCTATTCAATATGCATGTAGCATTACATAAATACCTGACTGTATCGAACATGGTGACCAATGAAAGCAGCGTGGTCACAAGTAGCACCATACGACCCGGCACTATCTCGGGTATGACGCAGAAACTTCCCCACGATATGATGACGAAGAGAGATGATGGCAAGTAGCTCTCAAGGAGGTAGCTCCGCAGCTCCCTGGAAAGCTTGATTCGCAATCTTGCTGCAGAATGTTCACCTGGAAAAATATTTATATACCTATATAGTATGTATGTATTTAATATAATTATTTGGTTGATATTTGTACACTTTTCTTATATCACACTGAATCCCGCATATAGCTCCTCCACCATCCGCCGAATTTTCGAGACATTGCGTTTTGAGTGGCGCCAACACCAGCAGGAGCGAGGAGCGAGGAATGAAAATATTTAATAACTAATTCATTACCTGGAATTTTATATACCTACTATAGTAGATACTTATACATATATAACTATATCTTCAACATAAGTATATATTTTATATACAATTTTATATATTTTTTGTAATTAAAATTAACTAAAATATTTAAAATAACTTGCAGAAACCTTGGGCAGTCATCCTTCTCAAATTGAACAATAAAAGTATAAATTTGTAAAGCCTGTGTCACCACGATCATAAGTTTTTTTATAAATAGCATGAAAACATTTTATAAATAGCATAGAAACAACGTTTTGCTGATACTTTCTAAATTTATATTAATAGGAAAATCTTTGGAATGGCAATGCTAGCACGCGATGAAGGAGCGGCTTCAATATTTTGGCACCTTGTTCCGTATTTATATTTTTTGTATAATTTTGTTGTAGTGAAACGTTTAATGTAATAATAAACTATTGGTAGGAATGTTTACATCAAAAATACATGTTTTAGAAAATGAATATAAATTTGAAAAATTTAAATTTTTTTGTTCGTTTTCTAAAATAAGTATTTTTCTTCCCTAAATGTGAAATAACACTTTAAAATTGTTAAAAATGTATAAAATAATGATTATTTTATACATTTTTAACAATTTTTTAACAAACATGCACGTAATACTACTAACACATTACCCTATTGTTGAATATTAAACATTATTTTATTAAGCATCCCTTAGAATCCAAATAAACTTATTTATTATAGATACAAAAGCGAGAAGTACATAATTTGTATAAATCCGTCACCTTTATACAGAACTAAATGCTAAATATATTTTATTTACAGTATTACACAACATTAACCAACATTAAAATTTACAAGACACGGATCAATGAATTAAAAGTTTTTTTTTAATTTGTTAAAATGCACCCAGAATTGTGATATATCTATCAGGTCAATCAATGATATATCATTGAATTTGCTGTAAAACATGAAAATGTTGATAAAAAAAAATGTTTTGATCTGTGACTGGCAAATAGCGGCATGCAAGCGTACAACACTGCGTAGCGTTAGTTGAGTACAAATTATTACGTGCAAGTGCGCAAACTGAAGCGCAAAGCAATAAATATACATTTACCTTCACCAAAATTTCGAATATGATTACTTTTGTCCGTTACAAATGTGACTACGTATTTCGGAAGGCGGAACTCGCGGCGCTGACCGCCGGCGAGGCCGAACCACGGCGCTACTTCCCGCCACTCGAAACGTACATCTTCTGTTGTGTATTTGTCTATAAAATTGGATTTTTATTGTTGTCTATGGCCTCGAACAGCTTACAATTGAAGAGTTTTTTTTAAATTTTTATTTATGTAAAATATTTCTTTCCATAATAATACGTCTATTTAGGGTTGTTTATGTCTATAATACTTTAAACAGAATTTAATGGTTTTTGCTGCATAATATTAAGTTTTATCTGAAAGCATTCTTACCGTTTTGGTAAAAGAGGAAAATATTATTATTTTCTTATTATTTCTTGTATTTACGGACACTGATTGTCAATAAATAAGTGGAAATATATTAATTGAATTAATGTCACTCGTTCAGCTTAATATACGTATTGCCGGTAAAAGTTAAATTTTTGTAACATCGAGTAACTAGGTAGCCCAGAGACTAAAGAAAAGATATAAAATAAAGTCGCGGGCTATAATGGTTAGAGTTTAAAATAATGATACTTACAACTGCTAAAGTCTATAGCGCAATTTTGTACGTCCAATGGATATAGAACGAAATCCATTTCGCATTTTATAGTTATTGTAGCACTGAAAAAAGAAAATATTGTCGTTAATATTCCATTATTAAAAATATTTGAGCGATAATTATCTGACGCGTTCATAAAGCCTTTTTCAGAATGTTAAATATGTTATAAGATTTTTGTGATGTTAATAAAGTTATCTAATAATTATACTGGTATTTTTTGTAAATACTAAAATGATTTTGTAAATTGAGTTAAATTTTTTTTAGCTTCACGCCGAATCCCGTGACTATAACATAGCAAGGGAAACCTAGTGTAAAGGCACTTCATGAAATAAACTATAATTTTAAGTTTGTCATATTTTTTATAGTATTATTTCAATTTGTATTGTAAATTCTCGTTGCAGTTCTTCGAGAAGGTCCCTATAGGTTTTGATTACGAGGCAAATGTAATACAAAATACAATAAAAAGGTTAAGCGATTGTTTTTCTGGGGTTCATGGCCAATGGCCTTAGACAGGAATATTAAATATTAATTTCAGCTTGATACCTCCACATGATCTTTAAATAAATGTTCTTGACAGAGGGACAACAAAGTGATCCTATAAGAGTTCCGCTTTTTCCTCTCGAGGTACGAACTCCTACAAACAAGTAACTAATTAAACTTAAAAACCTACCCTATGCTGACCGAAACAGTGCGATTGGCATACAATCGTAACGAGGCCATTTCTTGGAGGACTGACATTATCTTCATTGTCTGCAACTGCCATATGTAAAGATCTGGAGTCCAGATCAGTTGCCGAAACTCCCAGGGCAAGTCAATGTAGGGCATGTGATGAGGCATTTTGAGTCGCAAGTCTTCCCATGAAACTTGCAGGAAAGCGTCCAATGTGATCTCCTTTAATAAAATATGTTAATAGATGTTTAAAAGTAAGTTGTAACGAGCGTATGAGATTTTCGACGCAGCTTAATAAGAAAGAAAGTCTTAGTGGTCAGTACGCTTGGTTTATTTTAAAGAGGGTTCAAATTACACCACGTAAATTTTTTTATATATTTTACGTAAATTAATAAATAGCAATTTTATTAAACGCAAATTTTATTTATTTATTTAAAAGACGCATTAATAATAATAAGAATTAAGAAGCAGTTATATATTTAGTCCTATTTTGTTATATATTTACAAATTAGGACTAAACATAAGCTAAATTATGAAGTTTTCAAGGAAGTGTGATATTTCCGTCCGGACGACAGGTGGGCTGTTAGTTTTGAATGTAACGCAAATCCACGCCCTTCTCATATAGCATGGCCAGTCGTTTTAACCTTATTTATAAGTCCTAGTGACTTGGTTCTGGTATGGTTCTCTTTAAGCGTTAAAGAGTAAAGTAAAATATATATATATATATGATAATAATAGTTGTACTAACAATTAATTTGAAGATTATTGAAATTTAATTTTCAACACGCTTAAGTTGGGTTCAATACTGTTTGCCAATTAAGAAAATTAAAAGTTATATTGAGAACTTTTATGATATACTACTATACTTTGTAGTGACCCTTACTATATTATGTGGAGCTTTCTTTAAATGGGCTTGAGTATTTCATACATGAGAAATTATTATCGATTGTCTTTTAAAATATTTTGGTTTTTTATTAAACAATTAAGTCTGGACATAATATATTTAGTGTCATTTTATTAATACCTCTCTATTCTCGTCTACTCCAGAGACTCTGTTGACGTTCACTCCGATGTAGACCGTCGTATTCTTACCTGCAAAAGTGAAATTACTATCAGACCTTGATTTTCATTGAATCGCTATAAACTGTTGCATAGGTCGTTGTTAGGATAATCGTCCAATAATAGATATGCTATGTTTTTGTTTCATAATACAGATATGAATGAAAAAATTTACACTTAATTGAGCATTGGCAATTTTACTTAAAGAAAAATGAAAACAAATAGTAAAGGAATATGCTTACAAGAAGTAAAATCACAATAAACGCTGTTAATATCATATGCATTTATTTTAGTCTTACATTCACAATTTACTCTGTATAAGATGCGTGAAGCTATTGTGATATACAAACTCATGCGCTGCATAATGAAATCATAAACAGTTTTCCGCCTGTTTTATGAATATTACTTGGCAAGGAGGACATTAACTCCCTCTCTCTTTATTTTATCTAACCCGATTAAATAGGATTTGAACGTACAACCACAATGTATACCTAGTGATACACGTCCTAACCATACCATAATGACACTAATCTTAACAAACATTTTGCCATTCGACGAATATAATTCATGTGTACAGGTAATGTCGGACTGCTTGTAGGATGAAGCGTTAATTTATGAGAAAATACAATACTATCTACTACTAATATATAACCAATCTTATATAAATACGTTTTTTTTAATTGCGCTTTTCATTTGTGGATCACGACCCTTACAAGTGGCTTAGCGGCGCATGTTGGAGATATCACCGATACGCGCTCGTCTTTACTATCGGGCTTGTTCGAATGTAATAAAATTTAACCAAGCTACCTACTTAATGAATACCATTTAATTTGTCAAGATAATCATAATATAAGCTTATTTGAGGTCGGTCGAACGCAGATACACAAGGGTGTGACTGTAAACGCTACAGATCATGAGTTCGATTGCTACTTAAAGAAATGAAATGTTTAATATTCTCATTCATATCTTCGCTCTGGTCGAGGCGTCGAGTTATACCAATCAAAACGCAATTCTTCCAGAATTTTGCGGAAAATAGGAATCGGATCATCTTAACACTAGGCTCCCTCTGCCTTCTCTGCTACATGCAGACTATAACGTGAAATTGAAGAAGAAGAGAAGAACAATACAAAAAATAGTACCAATCATTTTTGTGTTGAAAAAA
The DNA here is from genome assembly GCA_018230625.1 of Heliconius eleuchia. Classification (NCBI taxonomy): domain Eukaryota; kingdom Metazoa; phylum Arthropoda; class Insecta; order Lepidoptera; family Nymphalidae; genus Heliconius; species Heliconius eleuchia. The sequence goes on from DWAP01001382.1 coordinate 11,949, forward strand.
AATTATCCTTACTAATCGTCAATTTAGCGACGTTGATAAGAACTATTCAATACTTCATGACCTCGTAACTATTGAAGAGTAATAAATCAATTGGCATTATTGTAATACTACGGTTCTATGAAACTAAATATATTATATTATAAAGGCACCAAGTTACTTATTTTGTCTTATATATATAAAGATCCCTATCACGCTGTTATTATATTGAAAAATAATAAATAGATATGTGTATAATAAATATTAGACACACAAGAAATTACTGCTTGAGTAATGATTGGGAGGAAGGCCGACAGTTTCGCTGAATAATGTCCGGTCTAAAGTGGATGGTTGTCCATTTTAGTCGAATCATCAACGCATGCTAAAATAAAAAAAAATCTAAAAATAGACCCCGTAAATGAACTTAGGTTCCTAAAATAGGGCGGCGCTTGTTTGCGGTATCACCGTGACCTTTGCTTTAACAAGTACCCGTCATAAGCATCCATTGTGGAAAATAAATTAACATTATATGTAAATACATATATAATACATAAAATCTTATGTTTTGACTTTGCGCAGCGGCACAGGCGTGCGGATTTAAATGCGACAGGTTCTAGGTTCGGTTCCCTATCGAGCATATGAAATATTTTATACCTATATATAATATTTTAATTTCCTCGCTTTAATTACGCCTCAATTAAAAAAATCCAGAAAGTGGAGAATGGATTTGTTTTAATAGAAACGGAGTGTCTTAACACTACGTTCCCAGGTTCCTTCTGTCTACCCTGCTATGATGATGCAGGACACAGCCTGGCGTTAAAATAAATAATAATAAGAAAAAGTCTTATGTACAAGTGACGGACTTACCGGGTGGAATGTTTCTACTGTAGTTAGTTGGTAGTTCATATGAATGGTGGCCCATGTACAGGATCTGGCTGAAAAAAAGTTTACATAAATTAAATACAATATATGTATAGGTAGACTTTTTAATTGAGAAATTAGAATTATCGCTGATCATTTCTTTTGTATACTTAATATTTAGTTATGTAGTTTTTATTTCTCTGAACCTAAAACGCTTTAAACGTAAGACACGACATTTTTATTTATTTTTGACATTTTTAAAGTGTTATTCCACACTTAGGAAAGAAGAAATACTTATTAAGAAAACATAAAATTTGTAAGTAGCGGGATTGAACTAGCGCTTCTTTGGAAACCGTCCAAGCTTAGAATTATTAGACCGCTTTAAAAAAGTAAAAAATATTGTGTTATTATAACACTTTAAAAATGTAAAAAATACGCTACCAAAATTTGAAAAAATGTATTTTTTCTTGCCAATCCATAATTCTAAGTAGTTATTATAAAAATCTACAGAGATTCCCTACAGAGATGCTAATAACATAAATATATTGGATTAAGCGTATAAGAATTTTGGCGTAGCTTGATGAGAACCTATGGTTTAGTTTATCAGAGAGCTTGGAATATTTCAAAGAGGCGCGGGTTCAAATCACGCTGCGTTCAAATTTTTTAATTATTCAACTTCACATACCCAATAAACCCTAAGCTAAAGCTAAACATACATTTATACCACGGCTTATTATTAAATCGAAATATAATTTATCAAGGAGTCAAAAGGAAAAAAAAACATCGGTGAATGAAGAATATGGATGTTCTGAAGATTGCATGCTAATAATATTATCCGAGTAGAAGTGAGATGTTTTACGTTTCTCGGCTTATCCCCTAGCTAAGACTTCGGCTTAGCAGTTTATTTGTAGAAACACCTCGTAACTTTGAAGTACATGAGTAATTTCTTGTCTTGAAAAATTTTTTAAATTTATTTCTTTTAAATATAAAATTTAAAATTTTTCATACACACACGTATGCAAAAAAAAAGTATGATTGTTTATTATTATTAATATAAGAATCACATATCACATCCTCATATTAATAATTATTCCAAGTGAATTAAAACAGAAGTTGATTGGAGAAAAGTGTCCTAAGATAAAAAGGTCTCCCTACATAATAGTTGAATCTTCAATAATTTACTTTATTTAATTGTCTCTACAATATCATCTTATCACGTCATTATCTTATCTTACACTCCATATTGTTTATAGAAAAGCTTTACCTTTCGTACCACGTTAAACGGGTATTACTTGTTAATTACTTTCAAATTATAAATTTTAATATTAATATTAGGTAATAAGGTCTTATGACAATAATAAAAAGTAAAGTAAACATTTTAAATGAATTTTCAATTACTGTATACAGAAAATAATCTGTTAGGCAATGTACTACTCTTGAATATATTGAAATTTCTGAGAATACTCATTTAAAGTATGTTGTCAAATATTACTAGGTTTCTCGGTATCAATGGCAAATTGAAGTGAAAAAAATTAATAATGATAAGTAGATTGCCGTTTCTTGAATATTGGTTGCGTAAATATAAGCTTTGTGATCATTTTATATTAATTGATTTTTTTTCATTGGAATGGTGCAGTGAGACAGAATTAAATAACAGTCTATCAAGTAAAAGGAAATATCTATAAAATAAATAATATATATATACTATATTCTTCACGATGTGTTCTTCATATAGCAGGGTTCATTACTTAAGACTGAGTAAGACTTACAACGTAATGTTATATAGCCTATGGCACTTTTGAAAAATGCAAATTTCATACAAAACGAAAAAAAAGTGAATCGGACGAGTAGATTCGGAGATCTTAGCGTTTAAACAAATTAACAAACAAACAAATAAACTCTTCCTCTTTATTATTCCTACATTAATTGTAGCCTATTTGCTATACTGATGTACCTATAACCTAGATTACTGTAAATTTCCTTCCGTTCAGAAGTTTTTGCTTGAAAGTGGAACAAATTTCACCTAAAAAGTATATGTTTAACAATAACGTAAGTCATTAGGTAATAGATACTAGTAACCTTGACATTACGAGTATGCACCGATGCTCCTGACCAGTCAAGATCAGTTAAGACCACCTTCTCTTAATCCTGTTAAGATAATGACGTGCCCGGTAAAGTCTGAATGTACATAAGGTTGTGTTATGTGAGGTTATATAATAAATGACAACGATAGTGCTGTGCTACGCAATACATATATATGTTCCATTGAAAATGGTGATGTTTTTCAAAAGATATCATTTTTAATTTTTAAATGGTTGTGAAAATGTATATTCAATTCAATTTGTTTGAAAATTATAAGAACAGAATCTTTTCTTAATAAATATTTTTATATATAATACATAACTAATTAGAGACTATATAAAAATAATAATTTGTAATTTCTTCTAATAGGATGATGAAGGTTTTATATTTTATTTTTTTGTTTAAATAGAATTTCGTTAAATATAGGATCAAGTGAAAGATAAAATTTTTAATATTACATCTAAAAATCATATTGAGTGTTGTTCGGGAATCCTCTTGCTGCGCTGATTGGAAATCCAGAAAATATATATTGAATATTTACTAACCTATCGCGCAAAAAAAACAGTCTCAATAGCATTAAAATTGTTTTTTTGAGTTCCACGCTGTATCCCACATAGAGCAAAGTAGGCATAGGTAACTTAGTTACTCTGTTTCCCAAATTGAGGCGGAACTCAACGCTGCAATTTGCCTCATAACTAGAGCGAGGGAAATTTAAATATTAAGTAATCCATTTCACTGAGCAAAAAGAACTAACAACCGTCGCTTTTTCACACCCTTATGCCCCAGCGTCACGACGACCTTTAAATTTGAATATATTTTAAATTTTTATTCTTATAGAAGTTTCAAACATATTTTCTATTTGTGAAGTTTATTGTTGTCTTCCGTTTGAAGTAGACAAACAAAATGTTGCTAACTGTTTATAAACGTCGGTAGTACAAGTTTAACTGCGCGTTAACGTTTCGCGGACATTTAATGCCTCTATTTTCCAGCCTTAGTGAAGCTTTAAAATAGATTAAAAGCTTCTTGAGGATTATTACAAGCAAAGTACACCTTTATTGACTTTCAACATCTTATTATTTCATAAACAAACTTATATATATATATATATATATATATATATATATATATATATATATATATA
>DWAP01001383.1:0-16007 GCA_018230625.1 Heliconius eleuchia
AAACAAACAATAGTGTCCGAAACACGTGCAAGAAAGATACGCAAAAGTACCGGTCACCTGATTATACCTTTTGTGCTCTAAGCTGTAAAACCCGAACAGATGGCGCTTAAAAACAAAACACAGAACTCTTCTTTCCCACGCGTCGTTTCATTTGTGTCCGTGCCTTAATTAATACAAAAATAACTTAGGAACAGGCTATGTTATGGGAGTAGCCTCTTTGAGCACCCTCATAAAACCATTATCAAACAAATCCCCGACGTCGGGGCCTCGATATCGCTTCGTTCGCTTTGGACTGTAATACTATTTAACGCATCGTGTCCGAAAAGATTAGTGATACTCTCAGACACGGTGCAATCCACTACATTGTTTAAAATAGTTAACTTGATATTGTTAATAAATACATTTTTAACGCTGTATAATTGAAAACATCCCTTTTACGTATAATTTTGTTACAGTTCATTTTATATGCTAAGAAAATAATGATTTATCAAAGTGACCCTTGTGCAGCTTCGCACGTTTAAGCTTTTTCTTATATTATAGATAAATTATACAAAATCTTTACTCTAATCGTATGTGTTATTCTGGTGTATAAACTCCATCGCAATCGATTCAGTAGTTTTCACGTGAAAGTGAAACAAAAATCTAACCTCACAAATTAACAAATTTATAATATTAGTAGAATAATATAGGATTATACATATTAATAAAATTAAACGTACAAGGTAGTCAGTGTGCTCGACTAGACCCGTGCAAGTATCATAAGTTTACGGTATCACAAACTCGGCACGTTTATAAAGGCTACCTGTACACGTACGCTTACGTCGTCGTCCGCTTTTTATGGGCTGCCTCGAGAGTCACTGTCGTGGGAACCGGCGTATACTTACAACCATCTACAGCTGACCGAAATGCGCTCTCCATACTCGATTAACAAATCAATACAGCCGTGTACTACGACTCGCCATATTTGATCGTGCTAACTAATTGTAATATATTTCGACAATCGTACCTCAACTCCTTGTAGAGAAGAGATCATTAAGTTAAATGGAGCTTGTATTGACTGCAGAATTATTAGTTGTGAGGATCAAATGGTTTTTTTTTGATGGTCAGGTTGCTTAATTAGTATTCAGTAAAGTTCTATAACTCGTCCGTCCGTCTCTTTCAATAAACTGAACTATCATAAGCTATTACAAATTCGTCAAAACGCCACATCGAAAGCTTAATCGAACATAACCTATCTATATACGCTTACAAGATAAAAAAAAACCGAGCATTTTTACCGTATACAGCGTGTGATGTGCGTTGGGAAACTGGATTTCTACTATTGATTTCCACCATACGACAATGATGATTGTTTCGTTAGAGAGGCTCGTATCAGTCGCTATGGAAATAGCTCATTGTCTGTTCTGGCTGATGTAAATGATGTTTTCATTCATCAAGCTAATTGACAACGGGGACATCTGTCAGATCTGAATCACTCCTTAGGAGTGTGGTGATCTTATGAAGAAATTAAAGTGGTGACCCTTCGCATCCGCTGCACGCAGCTGCTGGCGACGTGTGACGTGCATGTATCTAATTACATTTGGTCACGGGCCACGACCACTATTGAGGATTTCGAACGAACGTCATTCACTGTCGTCGGACATCGGCGTCTGATTACCTTATTGATACAAAATGACCTGTTTCTTTTTAAATCTCGCGGCTGGCGCGCTATTATCAAAGCGGGTCAGCTTTGTAACTATCACACCTATGGTAAAATAGAACGCGATATATTATAGTTTTATTATCTGAACAACTTGAAGCATTTTATTTTCTATGTTTCAAACCAGTTATATATAATAAGCATTTAAGCTCGTGTGTAATAACCGGTAATCGAACTTACATTTATAAATATGTATCGTGCACTAAAATAGTACTTTTTTATACCTAACATTTGCAACATATCCCGCAATTATATACTTAGTATTCCATATAATTTTACACATTTTTGCATGAACGAAACTTAAATCGTCATAAAATCCATTGATAATTTGACGGGCGCCTACAAGCTGTTGACTTTGTGTCTTATCACCGATAATCGATTTTCGACTGCCGTTTCGCCTCCTTACGTAAACATCGACAAATGTCAACAGCTCACTATCTGATACGCACCCGTTTTTAACATATTTTTTTTTCCCGATGCCACGGAAACATTATACGATTCCATATTGGGCTTTAAGTACTCCAGCGGTCGCCTTATTGCGCTAGCATTATTTTTAGCTCGTATTATAACAAACCCATCTGCTCCTCGGTTCACCTGTCGATCATGTTGTTAATTTACACTCATACCATACAGAACTGCGTCGTAAAGTGAAGGAAATATTTTAAATGCTCGAACGCCGCACCCATTTTAAAGGTCTTCGGTTGAGATGGTAGGATATCTTGCGTTATCTCATTGAGGAGAGCGACACCAACGCGTACTCGTTGAACTTTCAAATAGAGATCGTCAAATCTATTTGCTTCCATAACTAATTTTCATTGTTTAATATATTGATGTGGCATTAATGGTTGTTTTATTTCCAGGGCACCTTCTCGCTTATAGTCGAAGCGTGGCACGACACAAACGAAACGTCAAGATCTGATGGTGAGTAAAAAATTTCATACTTAACGCGATTACGATGGAGAGAGGTTAACGAAATCGTTATAAATTTTGTAAAATTCATATCACGTTCGTCACGACTCCCTTACATTCTTATTTCACTGTAATTCTGGGTGTTTATCGTGCATTTAACGGACAGTATGTATATTTGAATGCTTATATTATCATATCGTGGAAGACAAAAATGTTCCCATGGTGTTGACGTTTGGTGTTCAAAGCACGCGGCGGCGCGCGTGAGCTGCTTCGCAATGTACGGCGTATTCTAATAAACTCAGCCTTCTGTAGGACGAAAATTTAGTAGAATTGTTCTAATGTATTCTGATGGACATTGACCGACACCTAGACGAAAAAGCTCATTTCGTATTCGAGAATTACGCAATTTTTTATATTTTCTTGCGTTCCCACAATATAAGTAAATAAAAAGTAATAAATAATTGATGTACAACCAATACATTTAGATAGATATTATTTTCATAACACATAAATAAAATCAATACAGAAGTTTGGTTTAAAGTTAACGACGATATGGCAGAGTTTGAACGCTCAATAAAGAATCGACAAGCTTGCCGTGTACATGCGACATGGCGTGACCTAGAGAGAGATTCCAAATGATTTACAAACGTACAGATTAATGTAAATATATCAATATAGTAATTTAAAACGTATGTACATCTTGTTGTCTTTATTAATAAAAAAATTACTCCTAAACATAAACAATGATCCGGATCAAATTCTTTAAATATTAAAATGGCAAACGCCAAAACTGACTGGCGACGCCCATTTCTTAATTAGTTTTCCATCCCGCTGCACTCTGACCGACATGATTACAACTCCTGACCGAGTAACAAAAACTTTGGGTGATTTACTTAAAACAGATTAAAAGATATGAGGAGGAGGAGGAGGAGTGCTACGGGCCGGTTTACCGAAAATCATTAGCAGTGGATAGCTTAAGAGGATGGGTATTTTTAATACGGCGCGGGAGCGATGGGCGGCGCCGGCGCACTACCGAGAAATGTTACCAACAGAAATCTAATCAAGCATAATAACAGGTTACGTGGACCACGCTTGTGTTAACTCACTATCGACCCATTGGGCTAATGTTTAATTAAATCACATTTAGTTTTTCTAATGTGAAACAGCTGCATTATAAATTAATACAATTTTTCTATTTAAAACCAGCGGCAGGCATCTTTCGATTTTACGCCGAATACATTAAAGAATTGTTAAGAATAGCGACACACGTCTAAGAAAGCAATATATCACAGATAAGTAGGAATGCAACAAAGAGATGATGGCTTATGTGATACATAAAGGGATTCTTGCACTAAACAAATAGCTGCGCGACAATACCCGTTTGCTTGCAATTCTGACGTAGCGGGCTCCTTTACCGAAATCTTTTGTGCGTCGCCCGGGGCGAGCAGGGTTGCACCTGGAACGCAGTAACGGCTTCGCGTTTTGTTTACTCGACACCGAAAAATGTATTTTTGGGGAAGTGGATTTTAGTTTACACTTCATCTTTCGTCGTCACATGGCCTCGAGTTGGAAATCACGGTAGATGGTCCGGAAGACTCGATTTATGATGTAACAGACATTGGAGTGTTCGGGAAGCGATGTCGACAGACAGTAAACACATTCTGGATAATACGTGTCGAACAGTGTCCCGAATGTCTTGTTTATCGAGTTGCCACTTCGTTTACGATTATTGCATTGTCTCGTTTTACACCTACAGGCGTATTGTAGATACGAGAATAGGAGCGTGTGAAAAGAGAGCAATGATAACAGATTCGAAGGCAATTACGTGTCTGGTGTGGCGCGCCGCTCGTAGCCGCGGGGCCGCTACCTAATATTACAAACCAGATGAGATTATGATTCTGTTATATGAGGTATAACTTATAATTAATTGACTTCTTTTTTTATTTATTTATTTATTTATTTAACAATATTTTAAAGAAATTAAGTATAAAATTAATCAAAATTTCATTAAATTTTATAATAATTACATCAGCATTAAAGATATTCAAATTAACAATATCTATCGCCCAAAAGTACTTAACTAACAATCAAACATAGTAAAACTCATAAATACTAAACCTTCATACAAATTCGTCGGTTTATTTACACAACCGAGCGCGCCACTCCAAATTGAAATGCCCATCGAGAACTAGAAGTGGACAGTTTTATAAACAAAAGGAGTGCGTTTGTGTACACTCCATTGATGAGATGCCGTTTCCCACAGCCAGCGGCAACAGGTCGGCCGGTCGGGCAGGTGACTAAAACGAGAAAACGACAACACCGGGCACCGGTGGAAGACGACTGGATTATTTTATTATCAACCACGTTTTGCTATGCTGTTTTACGTGACTAAACCAGATCTAGTACTTGTCAATCAACCTATATTACTAAGTGGGGCGCATCCGCTCCTTATTGATTGATCGAACGTTGATCAACGGAAGCCGACTCGCGTGTTTCCTAAAAATCGTGTTAAAAATATACCTACAAAACAAAATAGCACCGCGTCCGTCTTACAACCCCTGTCCAATTATCTGTTATTTTGCTTTCTTTCGTTATCTTTTGTTTGTATCGATCGATGGTTTTATTCTTATGTCTTAGTTTATAATTTTGTGTGACCTCTGGGTCCGTAATTACATAGTACAGTCCATCACGTACCAGTATACCTCGTTCTGCTTTTAATGTGTTATTTAATCTCAAATTTGTACTACATTAATAGACTACATAGGATACACCTTCATTTAATATCGTTTCGATAATAATTTTGAAATGATTGGTGTTGTTTGGTCGGACTCGGCATCAATAAATGATGCGTTTTATTTTCTTTATTGTATGTGGACGGCAAAAAGCCAACAAATTGTCCAACAAAATTATTTGTAAAATATATTGTTATTAATAATAACAATTAATATAAACGTAATTATTAATATAATTTCTTACTTCCCTGTATGTATATATGAGTAATAAACCGAATAGTGCATGTCAGAGCGGTCATATTTCACTTGGGTAGCAGCCCTAGCCCACCTGGGCCGCTTGCACGGTTGCCATAATTCTCCAAGCACATTCGAGCTAAATTGCTCCGAGTACGTTCCCACACATCATTTTTCTAATTCCTTTCGAATGCTGCACTTCGCTTTAAAATAAATACTCCTTTGAAATAAACGTATCGTATTACGACATCATTTTGAATTTCAATAAATTATTATTAATTAATATTTTCATTTCTCCGCTCTTAACACGCAATACCTCGGAAAGTGGGGACTTAACACTAGGTTCTCTATACCTATCCTGCCGTATGCGTGATACAGCGTGAAGCTAAAAATAAAAAAATGTATATTATAGACATTATACATTCTAGTATTTATTATTTATATCATAAGATCACGTACTCACGATAAACTGATAAAAGGTAACGAACATTCACACGCAAAAATTTCTTTGGTAACACGATTCACATTTTCTATTCCAATCGATCGCGGATAGAATTTATTGATATTTATTATATTTTTGTTGGGCGCGCTCATACATGTACTGAGTACATACATGTTTTATCTCATAGATTTATTGCACAGATACAATCCGTGTAAGCTTACGTTCATTGTATATACTGTGAGGCACTCCGCCTTCGGAGTGCGATCCCTCATTATCTATTACGAGGATTATGTAAAGAACGGTGAATCACTTATTTATTATTAAAAAACCATGTGAGGTCGAGTCCAGGAGTCATGGTACATGGGTACAAACGTGTGACTGTACACGCGGCTGGCTGTGAGTTCTATTGACACTCGAGGAAATGAAATATTTCGCCGGAGTGTCTAAACATTATTCTCGCTCTGCCTATCCTGCCACATGCGGCATACATCGTGAAGCTAAAAAAATAATAATCGACCCAAATCATCTTAAGATAATATTTATAATCATTGGTAAACAAAAGAACAGAAAAATTCTATCAAGATAACACAGGCTCATTATTCGATTTCCTTTATCACGACACCCCACGCAACAACAAAGAACAATTCTCAGCTATTGAGAATGAGAATGCCATACGCCACAAAATTAGTCGAGATCGATCCTTTTTACGTACCTTTTAATTTTGTTTCGCGTCTGGTTTAATTTTATCTGCTGTCGGGATTACCGGCTTAGGAATGTAACGCCGGGCGAAGCGAAAAGAGAAAAAAAAGCACGGGCATACACGACGAGAAATAAATAAAGGAACTGGTCGACGGTAAGGTTTCCCAGCGCGCCTCCGTCTCACAACTCGCTTCGCTTTGATGAATGGATTGGCAATTCATTTTTTTTAATCACTTCGGGTAGTTTCTGCGGAAGATTTTTTCTTATGAGTTGTTCTGTTAGCTTTTTTCTGTTGAGAAATGAGTCGTTTCTAAACATTAGGTACATTTAGTTGTAGTAAAGAACTCTAGTTAAGAACTCCTAGTTTCTTAACTATTTTAGAGTTATAGAAACTAAGAGTGTGGTCAAAACTCTTAATGAATCAAACGAACGCCAATGAACCAAAACATTGAATCACGCTGGGAACAATGAAGTCCCGCATTCGAATGCGGGCGTCGAACGGCCCACTGTAACAGGTCAATTTGCCTCCATACCCTTTCCCACGATGATAAACAAATTACTTTTTCTTTATCGAATTAAGCCGTGTCGTTATCCTTACGAGATTTCTATCTTTTGTATAGTATTAGCGGTATTAAACTTTCTCGTTTCTAATTAGAGTTGAAATTTGTATGTGAAATGTTGCTTCTTATTTTAGATACGCTGATTGCGCGGATGACGAAGCAGAGTATAGCTGACGTTGGAGGGCCCTGGATTGAGGAGGAGCAACGGTGGGGAGGTGTGGGTGGAGCGCATTTGAAGCTGTCTTACCGAGTCACTTGTGCGGCTCACTACTACGGATCGGGATGTGAAGTCCTTTGCAGGCCGAGAGACGATCCCTTTGGACACTACACATGTTCTCCCACTGGAGAAATTGTATGCAAGACCGGATGGACTGGCGACTATTGTTCAAAACGTAAGTTTCTTTATTTTAAACTTTATATTTATGATTAATATGCTATAATTAATTATAATAACTTATGCAAAAATTGTGGATTCGAACACCACTCATTTGAAATAACCTTGTGAACATAGTCCAAAGATATTTATTTCACAATCCACATGTTATCGCGAGTTATATGTTATGTGCGTAACGCCCCTTAATAGCTATTAAAATAGCGTTCACCAATTCACTCTTCCTCATTAATGGGTTACGATGACAAATCCGGTCGAACATCCTCATAAAACCAATTTTATTTAGCATAAATGACCTTTCATGTTGTTCGTGTAATACTTTCTAGCCATTACCGAGCTGACTCATTGAGGTCAAGGGAGGATTGCTACTTCCCATAGGAACAGCTTGCGTTATATTTAACATATTATTTAAACTGATGTCGGTTGTCAATGCGAATATCTTTTATACTTACCATTTATTATATATATTGCCAAAAATATAGAAGAATAATATTTTTTCGTAATAAACTAACGTGAACGACCAATAGCGAAGTTTCAGTCTATAAACTTAAGAGTTCAAAAACCTATATACGACCGCAGGGTTACTTCACTTCCGGTCTTAAATTGTTAAATATTTCGATTGTTTAAAAAGAATTTTTCACATCTTGTTATAATTTAATTAATTCTTTCAAATGATTCTTGCGATAATGAACGGGTCGTTGCTTCAAATGTTTAATTCTAGATGTATATCTTTATCCATCATTAAAGTTTATTGCGCAGCATAAACTAAATCACTAAAATTAATGTTCATTCGTTCAGTTTCTTTTGGCTCCAGCGGTCATGTGAAGTTGGATGCATTATTTCAATCTAATTTATATTCAAATATAAATTTTAACTTTCTAAATTTTAAAAATCAAAATTATTAACTGTAATTCTGTTATACGTATAAAGTTAAACAGTTTTGTCAATATATACAAGTAAATACAGTATTCAATTTATATTTTCTATTGATATTTAATTGATAATATAGTTTATTGCTGATAGTATTGGTCAAATACTTCGAAAAGCGTGTGACCACTCGTCCGTCCGTGTGGTCTGTTTGTCTTCGAATGCCGCCGGATCTGTAAACAAAAGCAAGGAAAAACGCCGCCCGCGACGTCTCATTAGCGACGTTCATCAATGGCCTTCCCTTTTATTATCACCTCGATACCGAGTGTTTATTTGTTAAATTGTGTAACATACATTTTTTTAAGTAAATTATACTGTAATGGCGTACAATAAGCAAGCTTGAGCTAATATATTATAATATCTTAGATATATATTGAAATCACTTCCGTTTCCGTGAAGCGAAATGAATTTGACAATTTAATAAAAGGTAAAAAAAATACAGATAAACATAAAAAAAAATCTAAACGTTTCAAACGTCATTGCGTTCAGCCAGTGACGTATGTCAAAGAGATCGCGTCTTGTATTGTAAAACAAAGCGGTGCGTCTCAAGATGCATTGTGGCGGGCGGATGTCGCGTCGCAATCTCGGCAGCCCCACCTGCCGCCGCGTTCCCACACTCCGGCGCCGCAAAAAAACGCGCTAGAGAGGGACGCATGCGGCACTCCGCATAGCGCGCCCTCTCGCTCGCACGCCAGGGCTGCCCGTCTCAATACGATCCTAGCACGGGATGACCACGAAATCTCAATTTTCTGGTAACATTTTAAACATTTGCGGTCTACAAATATGACAACTGTTTTTGTTTTTGTTTGACAAAAATTTCTCGTTCCGTCCGCGAGAGATGAATGTTACTTTCTAAAATATGTATACATGCGACAGGTAACAAGCAGGTGACCCTATACCCTCGCGGGTACGTCGTCGATTACGAAAACGTAAAAGCGAGTGAAGCGGCCATAATGGAATAAAAACAACACTATTCGCACACGCACACACCGCGAATTGCGAGTGCTACAGTACAGTACGGTCAACAAGTCGTGGCCGCCCTGAAGTTGTTTTGATTATTTTCATCCTGTGAGTGAACAATGCGGAAAAGTTCAAGAAACTACTCAAAACAGTACGGACACCAACCGAGCCAAAAACATCTTACATCAAAAACCGAACTCCAATCGAAATACATTTTATAGATGACCATGTCTTCATACTTCCTCGCATCTGCTGAACGGTATCTCGTCTTCTGGGAAAGCCTAACAATCAGAAAAATTATTTGCATGTCCCGACGGCATTATCTCGATCCGGCTCTCCTTCTTAATGATAGGGTAAACATCGCGAGAGAAACCCTTTACGGCCGGTTAATTTCGCTTAATTGTAAGCGAGAGTGGGGTTCTCACGAATATTACCTTCTGTGTAGAATCGCGAATCCCACGCAAGCCTAATTTCCGTTTTGGATAGAAACAGATGTCGGAACAGTTAAATGTTTCCTCGCTCCTGAGCACGTGTGCTTCATCCTTAGGGAAGGTCACTTTTTGTCATTATCTGCTGAAAGACCAATGCCTTTATAGAACTCACGTATAAATTTTGTAAGACCTTGGGCGGTCGCAGTGCGGTGTCCCTTGCTTGGTCTAACATTAGAAATCGATAACGTTCCTATTCATTGATAATAATTAATAGCTAGGGGAGCGGTGTACGTTTACTTTGTAGCTTTCCGATCACTTACCCTAATATGGTTTGAAGTGTAAGTCTTCTGTTTTACCTATTGCTCAAGGGTTGAGATAAAACACTTGAAACAAGTGATACAAGAATATGGTGCAATGGAGCCAATACTTAAGTCTTTGATGCACCTTCACGCCGACACATAGACCGCCGCCTTCCTGTATTTAATTTTTTAATATTCTAAACGTAATTATAATAATAAATCATTTTATAAAAACTGAGAGAGCTGCTCATTGTTCAAAACATAACGAATTTCTCCTGCGAAAGTGTTGCTCTGTGAAAGCGTATTATATTTTCAATTTCATATACAATCTCCGTATCATTACCGTGGTGAATAAATACCAAATAACTTTGCTAATTTAACTGAGTGAATCGTAAGCGGGTTTGCGAGCGCTGCGAGCGGGTTCGGGGGCTTTGTGTTAGCCCGGATGGGTTTAAACCTACATTACGGTCTAGGGAGCGGCGGCAGGCTAATCTCCTTTATTACAAGCCGGCGCTGCGCTCGGAAATCCAGAGATATAGCCGAGCTAAACTGTTTCCTCGTTCAATTTAGAACGCGAGAGCCGGGCTTAAAAGTGCATTTGAATAGGTAATGCGTTGAACAAAATGGCGTCTTAGTATTTTTCTAGCGAGTTAGGGGACTAGTAACGGTCGAGTGACGGTTAGACTCCCCGCGCTATCTGCCCCCTTTGTATTCGCTCCGATAACTTGCCCATGCGCACCCGACCGATACGACGCTGCGCCGCACTTCTCGTTTCAAAACAATTTTTTTAACAACGCGCACTGTGCCATTACTTCTTCACCTTTTGTTGTACCTGCCTTTGTCTGTACTCAGACCGCAATGCACGCGCAAATTCAAGTTTCTACCATTACATTTCCATTACATAGTCACGCCAGAGCGGGGTAAGGTTCGCCGAGTACAGCACGTAAATCACACGGTTAACGATGCGCACATATTACACTGGTAATACATCACGTCCGAATAAAATATGAATGTTTAGAATCCAATATAAATAAATATCTCGCCATTACGAAATAAAGCGATACGCGATGGAATGAATTTACGTCCTGTGAGCAGAAGGTATGTGTGTATAAATTAATTTGAGCAATAAACTTGGTATAAGCTCGCTATGGTTATAGGTAGAAATAAATGATCGGTGCGCATGACCTCGCCCCCGACTCGGGACGCTAACGAACCTCTCTCTCTTTGTTGTCGTGTCCTTTGCGATTCTTCGCAGATTCCTCAGCTAATATGCGAAAATGTGTAGCATTGAGGAATTATCGACCGTTTTTGCCTTTCAGTGCGACCAGTGGCGTTCTATTATGAAAGCTTTGTCTTTGTGATGCGCTAACGAACCTTTTCCTTTTGTTGCAGCGAGGTGTCTGCCCGGCTGCGACTCGGAGCACGGCCACTGCCTCAAGCCCGACGAATGCATGTGAGTAATTCGCACCCTTGTGTTAAACGCTTAACGTTCTTCCCTCTAAATCATTCATCCTCGTCATTGTTCCTTTTACATGAGCTTTTTAGACGCTTGTTATCACGTCATATACTTTACTGACTTATGTTTTTTTATATTTCAGTTGTCATTCGGGCTGGGTGGGCGAGCTCTGTGATCAATGCGAGCGGCATCCCGGTTGCGTGCACGGAACCTGCTCGAAACCTTGGGATTGTATTTGCGAAGAAGGATGGGGCGGCCTGTTTTGTAACCAGGACTTGAACTATTGCACCAACCACCGACCCTGCAGAAACGGTGGCACTTGCCATAACACTGGGCAAGGCAGCTACACATGCATGTGCCCACCTGAGTACACTGGCCCAGACTGCGAGAAGTCACTCCACTCGTGCTCTGTCCGACCATGCCTGAATGGAGGTGCTTGTGTTCCGGATGAGGGTGGGGAACTATCATGCGCTTGCCCGTCAGGATACGAAGGCGCCCAGTGCGAAACTCGAAGGCTGACTTGCGCTGATCAACCTTGCCGCAATGGTGGAACTTGTGAACCACGACCCTCTGGATACGTATGTGTCTGTCCTCCAGGATACGCCGGCCTAGATTGCGCTCTCGAAGCTGACCCATGCGCTGCAAACCCTTGTAGAAATGGTGCAATGTGCACGCGAGCCGGTGATGGTTTTCGATGCTCGTGTAAGCCAGGATTTAGGGGAAACCGATGCGAAATTGATATCGACGACTGCGCCGGAATTATTTGTGAGCATGGCGGCACTTGTGTGGATTTGGTCAACGGACAGAGATGCCAGTGTGCCCCCGGGTTCCTCGGGCCTAGATGTGAAACCCGCGTCGATTTCTGCTTAGCAAAACCATGTGCTAACGGTGGAGAATGCCACGTCTTGGATAATGATTATGAATGCCGATGCCGGCCCGGTTTTGCTGGCAAAGACTGTAGCATAGATGTCGATGAGTGTGCTTCGTCCCCTTGCCGGAATGGAGGGACTTGTCGGGATCGCGTCGACGGGTACCACTGCAACTGTCCGGTGGGCTGGGGCGGAAAATCTTGCACTGTGTCACTAGCCGATTTTGTTGCTGCCAAACCGGCGGGAGGTCATTTAAGAAGGATAGGCGACGAAACACCTGAACAAGACAGTTTATCGGGAAGGCATATTGTGCTGATAGTAGTGTTATCAGTAGCCGTTCCGGTGGCCGCGTTTGGAGCGGTCATCATCGTCGCGTGTATCAGGAGAAGGAGAAAACGGGCGCAAAATGCCGCCGACGCTGAGGCGAGAGCTCAAAACGCAGCCAACGCGGGCAACGGCGGCCGCGTCATCAGGAATACATGGGGGAAGTGTGAGGGGCCAGTACCTGAGTGCCAGAACGCGCACAACGCGGCGGCGGAGGAATGCAAGCGAAAAACACTCAACACAGACAACGCTGCAAGACTCCTCGCGACGCTGGACCCAAGACTGTCGAGGATCTCAGCAGACTCCGCGTATTGCGCCAATAGGTCAGTACCGAGCACTTCATATGTATACTCTAAAAATAATTACTAATATCTTTTTGTGACAGTAATTTAAAAAGTAGAAACTTCCAAAAAAGTCATCTACTCAAGTAGAACAATTTACCTAAAAGCTTTATAATTAATTTGATTACTGTATATTAAAGACAGTTCCTTTTGTTACAGCGATACGTCGCTAGTGAAGAGGCCGCTGGAGGGCGGGGGAGTATACATGTTGGACGACCACTGCCTGCCGACGTTCGCCACGCAAGTGTAGTTCTAACGACCGCGACATGGTCACCAAGTTATTTATTCACATCGGACGCTAGTGCGATCTAGGCTGTGCGCCGCTGTTAGACGCCCATTACTCGCCGCCACCAACCACCGCCAGTGCAGTGATAACTAAGCGGCAATGGAAACTAAGTTATTTATTCACAACGGACGCTCGTGCGAACCAGGCTGTGCGCCGCGTGTACATATAGCGTAAAGTGTAAAGTGACCCCTGTATAGACGGCTAGTTTTAAGTATTCGGATATATTTATTATGATCGCGATCCGCGCGCCCTGTAAATATTGATGGCGGGTCGGATCGCAATTTCCACCCTTTATCGGCAAGCGTCGCCCGATACCGCGTTGATTGTGCCCAAATCGAATTGACGATTATGACTGATTGTAAATGGACTAGTGATTTTAAGTTGATTTAGGTTATCATGGGAAATGATGGAGATGTTATTCTGCTTGACGTTTCCAATGGTAACTGTGTTTCGGTAGGGTGAGGACCGCGCTTGCTGTGGGGTAGTGGACCACGGTCCACTGTCTGCGATCTCTGTAGGTAACGGTGAAGCGCTGCTCGCGCGGTCTCGGTCCGCCGCGCGACCGCGCACTGGCACGATACTAAACACTGCACTGTCACTAGATATATACAAACCACACTTTACTACTCTCTTCCAGTCATTCCATTTCCGAATCTGTCATGCCTCGTTCACACTAATCGTTCAAACGCTCCTTCCATTTTTTTATTTCTCACGAAATGGAAGAATGGTGTAGGATCGTTTGCGTGTTCCTTTTTTACTCCTAAATTAAAATATATATTCTGTGGTGATTTATTTTCTTGTGACGTGTCGGTGGTCAGTATCGCATCTTTAATGTTCCCCGCTGTTCCCTTCTGTTGGCTTGTATAAACCAAATAATGCATTCTGTTATTACTATTACTTGACCAATTATAATTATTGTCATTGTTCCTATGATTATGATTGTTAATTAAAAGCTAAAAAAAATCTTGTTGCGGTTTTCCTGAAAATCGGCGTAGATTTTGTTTTTTTTATATTCTCACATGTATTATCTGAAATATAGAATAAATGTTCCTCGATGCGAGCGCCACTGCCTCGTCCTCCGCGGTCGTCGCGGAGGACGCGGATACAGTTCTCGCGTCACACAGTAATTGCACAGCGCACTTTATTAGTCCATAGGTTAAAATAATTTGTGTACTTATAAGAAACAAATGTCGAAACCTAAGTCATTGTTTATAAAAAAAAAACTATTAAGTTTTAGTGATTTAAGTATATTCTCCATTTCTTGGTTGGGAGTACTGTGACAATATAAGCGTCATTAGGCAACATAGGATTCGATATTGCAAGTTGTTTTTAACTTATTTATTTTAATACAGCTCACGTTGTTTATATTGATTAAGTTCATGAGTTTTTACGTGCTCTACAGCGAACACGTGAGAGCTCGTCGACTAGTCAGCTCTATATTAAATTACAGTGTTATAAAAAAATGTTTGTAGATATTAATTTTTAAGTGGTAAGCGTTACCTCTTATGTTGCCTTTTGTACATACATTAGAGGTTTAAATCGACAAAATTGTAAAATTTATATCAAAATATGAATAGACTGATGATCAATAATAATGTTCTTGTATTTAATTTTGTAAGGTGACAAATTGTAATATTAAATTATGTATGTGTAATAGGTAACATCACAGGAACTGATGTCGTATCTAGTGTACTTAAAACATTGATCACAGTTGAGACGACACTTTCATTTTTCTTTTTGAAATATATAAATATATATTCTTTTTTTGTTTTAATATTTTTAATGATATACGTAATTAATATATGCCAATGTAATTACTCTCCGAACCAATAAAATGACAGTATTTTTAATTTATTTATTAAAAATATATTGATTGCTATTATTGTGAATTATTATTAATAAAAAAAAATCAATGTAAATTATTTTTTGAAATGTTTACAATTGACTGAAGCTAAATTGTCTTCTTGATTTGTATTGTATTGTATTTGGGACTTTTTTTTGTTTAATAAGAATCATTGATGCATTTATTAGTTGTGAGTATACTGAAAGATAGATCCAATCATTCCATTCCTCATAAGTAACTCTATTTTTGTTTATTTCTTACTATTTCTCTATGTTTATTTTGCATGTTGCGAACTTTCTAATTACCTAATATATATAAAAATATATTTAATTTAGACCAACCTTTCAAACTTTTAGTATATTCACATAATAATATATTTAAAAAAATTTAATTTGAAAGAAAAATGAAAGCCATTCCTGTAGACGGGATAACAAAATAATTCCATAGATATTTCCTATAACAATCAAAAGTCATTGTAATGCTATTGTGGTGATATCTTTGCCGGAGTGTAAGTGACGAATGTGTATTATGTGCAGCGATGCGAGGAGATAAAATGTTAATAAACAATTGTTTACAAAAATTATTTATTGTATTTTATTTTATTT
>DWAP01001384.1:0-16007 GCA_018230625.1 Heliconius eleuchia
TTTAAGTAAATATTTCATCTCCTCGAGTGGGGATCGAACCCACAACTAGTCGGTTGTACAGTCACACTTTGTGCCGCTGCGCCACAACTGGCCTCAAATTCTATCTTCAGTCTATTTTATATTTGGATATAAAATATTTGGATATTAACGTTTACGTTTGTTGTTTTGGAATATTTTCAATTACTTACAATTTTGTATCTCAGCCTACCTCAGTCAAATATATTTTTTTATGCTTCACGTTGTATTTCGCAATAAGACACTCCGTTCAACACTTTTCATCGAATTATGAAGGCATTGTGTCTTGAATGGCAGAATTCAACGCAACTTTGCCTCGTTATAAGAGCGAAGAAATGAAAATATTTCATTTCTTTGAATAGGATTGAACCCACAATCTGTCGCGATTAAAATCACACTCTTATGTCGCTGAGCCACGACTGGCCTCAAAAGTTTATAAATATAATAAAAAAATCAGCTATGGCACGCTTGAAACTTAAGAAATCGATCAAAAATCAGCTTATCGCTGTATCCGGGAACTAGACTGCGGGAAATATGAATATTATTATTTTATAGAAAAACAATCAATCGATCTCAATAGTGTTACATACAACTTATACACGAAATAAGGAAACATTATGCATAAGCATAATTATTATGGAATAAATTACGATTATATGAGGACATAACGATCTCATAAAGCTGGCTAACAAATTTTATTTCAGCAGTAAGAGTTTCTGGCAATGTAATCATCACGGCTTGTGGTCATGCGGGACGCGTGCATAATTTAGCTAATTGTTTTGGCTGGTTAGAGTAAATTTTTAATATTATATATGTGCGAATAAAATTTTAAGATATGCTTATATGTTTGTATATATAAGTATGTATATGGGGCTTTCGTAGTGGAACGTCTGTCAACGCAACGGTTGTGGGTTCAATTTCCTTTATAGGAAATTATTGTTTTTTTTTCTCTCTCTGGGAACAAGACAAAGCGCGTTGAGTTCCATCATTCAATGTCTCGAAAATTGGGGGATACTTGGGAAATATGCTCGAAGTGCCTCATAAGAAGTGCACCGACATTTTCTTAGATATTATATAAACTATTAGAAAGTGAATAAAAATGACAACCTCACTCACTTCAATTAATAAAATTGTTTCCCCATGAGGTACAAATAAGAAATAACTCAATTGAATTACTCTTTGATACCTCTCTATATTAACTAAAGTAGTGTCGTAATTAAAGGGAGAGTCGTCTCGCTAATATTTTAAGGAGCGTCTGATAGAATCTTTTTATCGAAAATGTTTAGCGATGTGAAAGGGAAATATGAAAAATATATTTTTTTCTAAGTCAACTGTCGTTACAATATTGCGGGATTATATTTTAGGTTTTCCATGTTTTTGATTTAATAATAAAGTGAGAAATTGTAAGCGTGATTTTACGCCATTTTACGCATTTAGCAGGGTTAGACAGAGGAAACTTAGTGTTTAGGTGACTTTTAGACCTTCTCCAGTTTCCGCCCAATTTTTGAGACATTGTCTGTTATGTGGCGGAGCTCAATACCATACTTGATCTTTTTACTACAACGACGGTATGAGAATATTTTGATCCTCCGAATGATAATCAAAACCACGACCGTCGTGCTTATATTATATTTACGGATACTATGCCGTTGTGCCTATTTTGTGTATAAATGGGAAAGTTACTATTATAATTAATATACAATGTATAAATCAATTAACTTTCAGAAGCGTTTAGTATTTTCAAATAACTCGTTGAATATGATGTAAATTTTGACATATTGTATAACTTTTATATTCAAATCAGAGCTGATGTCTATTTAAATCTTTACGAATTCAACATTTTTAAAGTACATACTTACTTTTAGCTTGAAGTTAAAAATATCTTCATTTTACATGTAGGTACCACACAGTCTGGTGTAGGTAGCAGAAACACTTTGAGTTATTTATGTAACGCATTCGAGAGTAATCTTTTAGACGCTTGGTAGTCTTGCAAGTAAATGGTGATCAACTACATTCAGTACTCGTATGTACGATATCATTATTGATATTTAAACTAATTACAATTTTCAATTGATTTTTTTTTTATTTTTAGTTACCAGATAGAAAAATTTAATGACTTCTTCATTTGGAAAATGTTAAAAACTCCTATATAATGGAAATGAATGACATTTGGAAACATTGTGTATCAGATGAATCCCAGTTGTTGTCTGACAATATTTAGGATCATCTTAGTAGAAATATATTTTTAGAAAACATATAAAATAAATATGTAGCGGGACTTGAATCCACGTCTCTAAGAAACCATCCAAGTGCTCTAACTTCTAAGCCAAGAGGCGTGTGTTTGATTGATAAAAACGTATAGCTTAGTAGTCACAGCATATAGACAGGTTCCGCTATGTTGAAATGTATAATACTTTTCCTAAAAAATATATTTTCATCCTCAGTTTAGGCTAACATTTTAAAATGTTAAAAACTTCTATATAAATATCAATTTGTAAACATTAAATATCGATTATAACCAAACATTTTAACACAATCAACGGTCAATCGCAGTAGCAACCTTATTCTCTGCACGTCCATACAATTTACATGCAGTGAAGCGGGCTGTGTACCTGCTGCCTTGCCTGCAGTGCAAACTAACCTAAGCTAGTTGAAAATAGACTAGCCGAAAGCAAATATCGCTGGGACCTAAAATATTGGCGAGGCCGGTGCAATAAAGCGATAACAAGATAAAAAATATATATATCTAGATATAAAATTTTTTCAGAAGTTAGTTTTCAGAGCTAACACTCAGCTGGTGAACCTAAAATATAGATATTGAATTTCGTGTATGGCCTTTTTTTTAACAATTTTTTATTTTATATCATCGATGTATATATGCGTGAATATTTTAAAATCAAAGAGCTAAAACGAAACGGAATGAATATTCAATTAAAAGAATCAAAAACGATATACTGGTATAGAGTTGATTGAATGTAAAATTTTGTTATATATATACAGTGTAATATTTTTTGAATAATAAAAATATAGTTTTCTACTGTTCTTCTTCTGTACCCCGCATGTAGTAGGGTAGATACAGGGAGCCTAGTGTCAAAACACTCCGCTACCCACTTTCCGCCGAATTCTAGAGGCATTCTGTGTTGAGTGGCGGAATTCAACGCCGCGCTTAGCCTAGACACCAGAGCATAGAAATGAAAATATAAAATATTTCATTTCCTCGAGTGGGAATCGAACCCTGCAACCTGTTGCGATCACAGTCACATGCTTGTATACGCCAACACTGGCCTCATGTAATATGCTTAGAATAATAATAAAAAAAATTTCTACTAGGCTTCGTATACTAACTCCCTATAAATGATTTCCTTATATTGTCAATTTATATTCAGACAGGCCAGGCAAGGACAGAGAGTGAAAAGTAAAGTGATCCCCACTTTACTTTTCACTCTCTGTCCTTTTACTTTTGCTTTAAATGGGGATAGAACCTACATATTTTGTATAGATCTGCATTGCATTTCTCAATTTTAGGGCTACAACTATTTATTAAAAAATACTTTCAAATTTCAAACCAAAATTATTGTACACAGTTATATACAACTTTGAAATTATTAATATATCAAGTACAGCGTATAACAAATAAAAACTGTCAAAATTTCCCAGTATTTTAACGTCTCTTGCTCATATCTCCGGCCATGCACGTAAAACACATTGCATTTATATTATTATAACATTTGAAAAACACACCAGTTTCCAGTATACGTTTTGACAGTTCCTCTAATGAAATTTTTAGGTTAGAAATGATATCTCAGATTAATGTCACATCGTACGTGACATACAGCTCATGTGTATCGCATTGCAAAGGGCAAGGACCTAGTGCTGGCTTGCTTTTCGGAGCGGAACCCACTATGTGGTTGACGTCACATTTCTTAGAATTTCTCTTTAATTTATAGTTTATATATATATGTATAGTGGTGCAGGGGCAGTGGCGAGTGATTGTAAACGCGACAGATCGTGAGTTCGATTCTCATTCGAGGAAATTTAATATTTTCATTTCTTCGCCCTGGTGTGGAGACAAAGCGCACCGTTGAGTTCAACCACTCAACCTGCAATGCGTTCAGATTTCGACAGAAAATGGGAAGCGGAGTGTATTAACGTAAGACTTCCTCTGCCTATTCTGCTATATGCGGTAAGCTGAAAAGGAAAAAAATATATAAATACTTATAAACTAATGTAAAGATTGTAACTTTCAGGTTTTAATCATAAACATATAAATAGCGCGCGAGGGAACTTTGGTAGTAATATCAAAATATTAGTAATTTTTTTTGGATAATTTTTTTAGATCGCTTTTTTGATACTCTCCAAAGGTTTATGTCTGACACTATTAAAAATAAGAGAAATGACACCCCTATTCCGTAAAATATTTTAATATTAAAAATACAAGTATACCAATACAACTTACAGTACTTTACATTTAAAAGCTGAAGTAAATGAATAAAGTCGGTTTTCTATACAATTATAGTTTTTTTAGGTCATGAAAAAGTAGAATATTCTTTATGATACATCGCAGAAAAGCGCATTGTTTCGTAACATTTGAACCACAAACGTATGCGTGTATGTGATTTACATAAACGTATGTTATGTTTACCTTTCACTAAATTGCATTTTATTTAAATTAACGTATCTATATCTCGCTAGATAGAGATCATTTAGTATATATTCATTTCGCTTATTTTCCATTATTTTATTGGAAAATAAGTATGGCCTAGAGTGACGATAAACACTAAAGAAAGAAAAATAATATCCATTTCATTCATTTTAATGCAGCGGAAATCGAATCTGTGCCTCTTTGATATCGTCTAATATCTCGATATGTTCAAATTGATATACCTTTTCTAGAATATTGTTTATTATCTATTTTTCGCTCATTCCAGTGACATTGGTGTTGAACAGCGGAATCCAACACCGCATTTAGTCTTAGATATTTTGGGCTAGACCTCACAATCCCAAAGTCCAAACACATCAATGTCCCTCAGTCTATTGTTATTTATTTTAATAATGAACAAAGATAAAATTTTGCAAAATATTTTGAATGGTGAATACGAGCTGAGTTGTCAATAATAATTATATTTGACTGGCACTGCCTGATACTCGGGTATCGCGTGTCGGTTTTCGCTAATCTTCATTGTGTATTTTTCATAGAGTAATCAACTTTTCTTTAGTTAAGTGAAAGAAGAGGTTTTATCGTACAAATAAAATTAGCTATCATATGTTCGAATAGATATGTATATTATATTCATTATTTGAATAGAAAGTGGGGAACGGAGTGTTTTAACACTAGGTTCCGTCTGCCTTCTTTGCTGCGTGTAGGATACAGCGTGAAGCTGATTTAATTTTTTAATGCTTTGCAATGTTTATTAAATTAAATTTGTTTATGTTACTTTGAGAATTTCGAGGCTAATTTACAAGTTGCTCGGAATTTAATCCACAAAGTTTAGGCGTTAGTGAATTCACGTTATCGTATGTTTCTTTGTAAAATATAAAACAAAAACAAAAAAAACACGTTTTTTTACACTAACTGCTACCAGTGGTATAGAATGATTTAGAAAGTATAAAACTATTAGTGAAAAATCCAATATTCCTGGTTCTATCAACAGACCATCTCGATGATACTATATTATTGTATTATAACCTAAAATACTTATAACTACTAAGTTTCATCATGATATAATTATTTCAAGAGGGAAAGAGAGTCGTGGCGCAGGGGCACAAGGAGTGTTTTTGTAAACGTGGCAGGTTGTAGGTACGATTATCACTCGAGGAAATAAAATATTTAATAATTTCTTTTCTTTGCTCTGATGTCGACTAAGCAGAGAATAGAGAATTCTCGAGACCTCGACGGAAAGTCTTCACACTAGACTCCCTCTGCCTACCATTCTACATAAAAAAGGTGATGAAATTGAGGTTAAATTTTATTATATAGTTGCGTTAAGACAAGAAAAGATCACAAAATAAAATCCATAGTGTTCATTGAAAATTTAACAATCTAATAAAATTTATCTACTACACCATTATAATGCAATAATACTTATAAATTTCAACAGATAAACAATACAATACAAAACAATACAATACATTATTTATATTAAAGTACAACTTTCTATGGGTGCTTTATTGAATCAGTGAAAAACAAATACGTGTTCGTAGGTAATTTGCCGATCCTTATCCTTCACGCTATGTGACTATTGCTTAGCCTCACGTATAAAATTGTTTTGAAACTAAATACTGTGCGCTAGTACCTACTACCTAGCGTACTCCAGTACCGTGTTACGATTAAGAGAATAAGAGATAAAGGTATTTGTTCAGTTAGTTTTCCAAGCTTTTGGATTTATTATTTATAATTGTTGTACAGTGTATTTTCTAGAAGATTTTTCTAGAATTTCCGTAATTCAGTTTCTTTTTTTAGGGTTCCGTACTTCAAAAGGAAAAAAATGGAACAGTTATAGGATTACTTTGTTGTCTTTCAACGCTATTTATTTTGGGATTGCCTAAATGCAAGGTGAAATTAATAATATTTTCGGTATTACTACTAATATATTTCATATTAATAAGCATAGTCATTTCATAGTTTACAGTTACACAAATAAAAATCAAATTTCAAGTCAACGCAAGCGAAAGATACCATCGTTTATGCATCGTTTGTTCTTCATTTTGTAAGCAAATCGCCGCTTAAACGAAAATAGGGTGCTTCCTACTTGTAAGACCTAGTTGCAGTTATGAAATTTGACACGAAGTGAGACTTCTAATTAAACTAAATGGAAAACTCTAAAAAGTGGAAAGTTACAGATAAATCATTACAAGTTTTTGTTTGCAGTTCATATCATACAAAATAAGAGCATACGTCTGCAAATTTAAGTTTGTCTACTTTTATAAGTTGTAGTTCCCGTTGACCTAAGTTCCTGAAATTGGTAACGGACCCTCGATGCACGTATTGCGACTCATACTTGACCGATTTTTATTATGAATACAAGAGTATTATTGCGTTTGAGGCCATCGTGGCGCAGTGAAACAGAGTACACAATCGCAATGGTAATTAGTTCGAGCCCCAATCCAGGAAATAATTATATTTAAATTATTATCTTTGTCAATTTCTGATGAGATAAAGCACAGCGTTAGGTTCTATTTTAAGTCTAATCGAGCGGAAAGTGGAGGATCTTGATAATCGAATATATTTGCGTACCCTGAAAAAAACGTAAAACTGCTATTTACTATAATCAAGTCAAGTTTCAATCAATCAAGTTTCAAGTTCCAAATCTACATAATATAATATTTGTTTTATATATATAAGTACAGCGTGACATTGGAATCAGTTACCCAACATATAATTGACTAAGATGAGCGTACGAAACAAAATGATTTACGATTAGGCCGTCAGTATTTTGTGGTGTAAAGGATCATTTAGTATTACGAAAAGTTAACTTGAACCAGTCGTGGTGTTGGGGCACAAGAGCGCGACTAGAAACGATAGGTTGTGGCTAATATTTTCATTTTCTCGTTCTGGTAACAAGGCAAAGCGCTGCGTTGAGTTCCGTCGCTGACTCGTGGAAGTGTGTTAATAATAACGGAGCGTCTTAATAGAGTTAAGATATGTATATAAACATAAAGTTTAAATATTAATATTTTTAAAACCACATACCTAATGCGATAGAATAAAGTAAAATACATTTAATGCTAAAATCGCGGAGAAGAGAGAGGGATCCCTTGCCAAAAAGGGAGTGCCATAATGTCCCAAATAATTAAACATATCGCTCACTTAGTGCAGCAATTACGTATTTGCACTTTTCGAAATAGTTGTTTCGTAAATAGTCCTCCCGCGTTCATTGACATATTTAATTTATTTTTTAAATACAATTACGTCATCGATTCTCCAAATGAATGATTTACCATAAACAGCGAGAATCTGTCCGCCCAATTTTGGGACATTATATATTTTTGAAAACTATTTTAATATATCTATCTACACATCATCAAGCCCGAGATGGAAATCGAATCCACAACTTTTTCAGTCAGATATCGTCTATTATAAACTAAATGCTATATTAAATATCAAACATATGTGAAACATACAATATGGAAATATCTCTTAAAAATAATGGAACTTATTTGAATTCGGCAGCACAGATAGTTTATGACCTGGATTCGTATTCCATACATGGAAATTTTTTAACGTAGTAAATGACATAGCTTAACGACTGCTATCAATATGTTTTAAACACGTATTTCATTACTCTTTGAAAAGAATTCTGAAGCTTATGCAAAAAAATTGCTGCATTTTTTTTGCATACTCATAAAGGCGTCGAGCAATATACATTTTTTTAATTTATTTTTTAACTTCACACTTAGTTAGAAGAACCTTGTTCTATCACAGCAGGGAAAAGAAAATAATTTATTCACCCGAGTGAGTATCAAACCCAAAACCACTGTGCAAGAAACACTCGTAAGTACATATGTACATGGAGCTTTAGAAATAATTATAATTTTGTTACAACAATGATATTTATTATCAATTACAATATTATGTTGCAAGCAAATAAGATACTACGGCTTATCAAAAGGTCATGATCGTGAGAATCGGGGAATCGAAACCTTGGTAGACATCTTCTGGGTCAAAAGTCACACCGTGTACAGTCACGTAATATTAGAAAGAGATTTACTATAATATGTTGTAATATAGAACCAATGTTAGCGTCTTGCTTAAGCCATGTTATTATGAACATACGTGTCTGTGATGAGTGGAATTTATGATGATAATTAACAATTTTATTTAGAGGCCAATTATGGGGCAGGGGCACAAAGTGTGACTGTAAAATCGACTGGTTGTGGGTTCGATCCCCACTCGAGGATATGAAATTATTAGTTACATTTATGTTTTCATTTCTTCGCTCTGCGTTGAGTTACACCACTTAAAACTCAATGCCTCCAGAGCTCGGCGGAAAGGAGTAACGGTGTGTCTTAACACTAGGATCCCTCTGTCTGTCTAGAATTTAGGCTGTTGGATATGAAATAATGGATAAATAATAATTATAATTATTGGTTTTTAAAATTTAGCTATATATTTAGGCTAGCTAGACCAAACAATGTTAATAGTATTACAAAATAAATCTTACGCTATGGACCTAGAAGAGACTATGAACCTACTATTATAACCGTCTTTAGTAACTGAGGTCTTGACTGCGCTATAATGAAATTATAAACAGAACGGAAATTCAGATTCTTCACCCAATCTTAGTGGTTAAACACCTCTATTTACATACTATTGATGTATGTAAAGCGTATTTAAGTGCAGATAAATTGAAGAAAGCAAATATTATACGAGGCGACGCGACGCGAAATGTCAACAACTGTCTTTCTTTGAACAGTAAAAAGTTCTAAGATAAGTAAGTACCTTCGATATATTCAACGTGTGGTAGAAAAGGTAACATTATCAGGTGTTGACAGACGGACTGACATGACTAGTCAACAAATAGTTTGAGACTAATCGATCTTGTACAAACAACCCTCGATAAGAAGGCACGAGACGTGACGACGATTTATATATTACTTTGGATATTTATCAAAAATATGTTTTAAAAAGTTACTTGTGACTGAGGCGGCTGTGGGTTCGATGCCTACTCGAGGAAATCAATTATCGTCATTTTCTGGTAACAGTATAAAGCGCGGCGGAGAACGGAGAGTCTTAACACTATGCATCGCGTGGTACAGTACAGTAAAGATAAAAAAATATTTTATTCTTTAGTTATTAACAATTTTGTGCATATTTTTTATCGAGTAACAAAACATAAAACAATAGCACGTTAGCATTGACCCAAAGCGTAAATAAAGAAGGACATCTAAAAGTAAACATATAATAAAAAACCGAATTTTTCACACTTTTTAGGATCTACCGTAGAACTTTTTATTTGTTTTATATCAACTTGTTCCATTTTTTGTGTGTGAATTATATTTTGTAAAGAACAAACATTTGTTTCGGCTAGGAGGCGGTAAACTGGTAACTGGTAGGACGTGCGGTCGCGCTTCACTGATTGTGGGATTATGCAGGAAACCAAACTATAACACCTAATCTTTTATTTTATTTTTGCCCTTTTCTATAGCAATTGTTATAGTTGACATAAGAAATTTACTTTGTACTTTTCTTTTCTTTTCTCTTCTTTGTGGGCCACTTAAGTTAATTAAAGCTACGTGGCCTATGTATTTAAGTGATTTAATTTTAATTCCTTTCTCGTTCTCGTGATTTAATACTACAATTTTAACTTAATAAGTACTTGGATTTATATATAATTAATAATGAGTTAAGAAAAGCTGCTACATGCAGTAAAGAGTAAGTAAACTAAGGTTTCGTACCAGCATCATTTGCAGCGATCTTTTTATCTTGAAAAAATTTTGACAATGACGTTTATTATCTCTATCAACAGTCTACAAATGATAAGATTATTGTTAATAATCTTTACATATTGTTAAATAATCAAATATACTGAATTCGGTGATGAGTGAGGTTCGAAAGTGTCTTAGCACTAGGCTCCCAGGTTCCCATTGCCTATCCCGTTATATGAGACCATACAGCGTGAAGCAAAAAAAAAATCAATTGCATTGAGTAAATTACTGCTAAATACTGATGTTAGTCTTGTAAGATACGTTAATTATTTTTATTTATTTCTCTTTAAATATATTTACTTTAAATTAGGTGAAATAAAAAAGTACAATACACGTAATATATCAATTTCACCAGAACTACCATCAGATTTGGAATAAGTCGACACAAAAAGCAAAATGTATGTCATCCTGTGCCATTCATATTGCCATTTTTTACATAAAAACGAAAGAGTCTTAATAACGGGATCTTTTCAATATATTTTATTAGTACCACCATGTTTTTTAAAAAAGTAGAGCGTGTAAAAATATTAAAAATTGTTCTGGCATAAGCTTGATGCCTTCAAAATTTTTAATTAAAATATTGAAAGCGCTCATCAATATATTAATATTTTCATAACTAATTTTTCTATCTTTACTAGTCTCCTCATATGTAGTAATAAACCTCATATGTAGTAAAACCGTTCAAGATATTTATTTTTAAAAACATGAGATGCCAAACTAAATTGCACGCTTCACCTTACCAGCCCAAGAATATATAAAATATTCAATTTAAGCATTCAGAACTAAAATCAACAAATAAAAAATCTATCCACAAGCCCTGGCCGTCCAGGTTCAAATAAAAATCCTCACTTTTACCCTCAGGCATAAATCTCTAAACGATAATGCACCACGATCAACCTATCATTCAGCTCACCTTGCCTTATAATTACAGTTGGTATTCGCCGAAGGGTCCAGGGTGTACAAACTAGGCAATTATCGTACGCCCCCGGATCTTTCCCACGGGCAGTTCAAATTGTACGTACATACATACATACTGACGTGTCGAACATCGCGGCTCTCTTATTTTCTAGGATATTGTTTTCGCTGTCAACGGAACATCAGGTTGTTGAAATACTATAGACCATGTTCAGTATTCATTGAAGAATATCTTAGAAATAGATTTCTTTTGTTCGATTTGTGAGCGAGCAATGGACGTGTGTCATGAGAAAGTGGGTGTAGAGTATCACGTTACTTTTCTTGGTACAAGGAGTTGTTTGTTCGGCTCCGTGAGAACCGTCTGAACTGCATAGGCGTGACATCGACAAGTTTTTGTTTTGGTTTTTTTAGGTATTGGTAATAGCTGCACTTCGTGATCATGACAATGCATGTTGGGTGTGCAATGTGAATATATAAAGAGTGCCTTCATTCTTAAACAATGACTGATATTTTGGTTCTTTTTTGTGTTTAGACACTGTTGTCCCACTTTTCATTGAATTTTCGTGAGTGGCGGAATTCAACGCTGCGTTTATGCTTTGGTACTAAGGTGAAGACATGAAAATATTAATAAATTCTATCCCCGAATGCGAATCGAATCCACAACCGCCGCGTTCCAGTCACACGCTTATTCCCATGTGCGTCATTGGTATTTATATAACTTGAATTTTTAGAATGCATTTGTAATAAGATAATTAGTATTTGTTCATTTTATTTATAAACGCCGGGATAAAATAACATTAAAAGTTTAGTTGAATGTAATTTCATTGCACATTTTAGAAGCAGGCATTTAAGTAGGATCTAACTGTCGCCAATACTCAGACTCAATAGTCATTCGGAGAAATAAAAAAATACATATAAACAAAATGAAAAGTAATATAACGAAATCTATATAACACGCAATAAGAGAATGATATCCAAATATAAGACAAAATATCTCTATATCTCTACTTAAGATTTAAATCCAATAAATAGTAAACGTTTCGTAAGTCTTCTAATATGCACACCACATTAACCTATTTGATTTTCTCTCATATTTGCCGTCCCTCCCACCGCTCACACAGTAGTACCTAAAAGCTGAGATAACTTGAAGTTATAAAGCAACGTGTTCCTGTGAAATTTGGCGGAGATCGTCTAATTTACTCTCAAAGCGAGTATCTCACAAAAAGTGAACGTTTTGTATCGGATGAGTACATTTATTATGTCGTTTACAGTTTACGAGGCAATTACACAAACTGTGGTTTCTTGTCGGAGACGGTTCGTTTGACCTTTACATATAGATGTGCATTTCATTGTCCATCCCATTAAGTGTAAGATTCCATTCCTAAACAACTCTTTCATGTATATATAGTGAGTTTAATTTTTTAAAAAGAACATATGTAGTTATTTAGAAAACGTATAAAAAAATATTTTTCTTTCCTAATTGTGGAATAACATTTTAAAATTATAAAAAATAAGAACATATTTTTTTATTAGTTTTACGGTGTATCACGTAATAAGAGGGTAGGCAGAGAGAATAGGCACTCCGTAACCTGCACACCGCTTAATTTTTGAGACTGCGCACTTTGTCTTCTTATCAGAGCGAGGAAATACAATTCATTCCCCGATTGGGAATCTAACGCAAAACCAATATTTTTACATCTCACTCTGACGTCACGACGTTCTCTAATACTCTACACAATAGAAGTTAATTCGAATCTTTCTCATTAAATATTTAAATACCAATGAATACTTAAATGACTGATCGACGGATTATATCGCTCTATTTATGAGCAACCAATGGAGAACTAAGTGATTAATGGCTAGATTATTTTCATTAAGCTAAAAATATTCGTACATATTAGTTTTTATTTTGGTTTTTTTTAGCTTTACTCTGTATCCACACAACGGGGTACGCAGAGAGAAGTAGTTGTAGTGTTAAGACCCTCCGTCCCCATTTTTCTACGTACGTACCTTAATCTTTGCCTCGACACCAAAGCGAAGAATTTAAACAAAAAAATATTTAATTTCCTCGGGAATCGAACCTATCGGGTTTACAGTCACACTTTGTGCCCCTGTGCCACGACTGGCTTCATATTTATTATACATATATTTTCACGTAATAAGCGTTAAGCTATTTTTATCGTTTAAATCCTTGTTGAAATCAGATATAATCTGGCTATTGAATACTTAATTCTATTATGACACACAGAGCTGTCATTTTTGTTATAATCCGTGATTGCATAATAAATAATGTTATGAATAATATTTTTGGTATCTTATGTTTTTTGTAATGTTTTATTAGTTATGTATAGTCCACACTTTTTTTGTTAGGAATTTGTTTTTCGCACTCCGTTAATTATCGATAGATTTGTTCGTTTATTACTAATAGTATTTAGCGATGTTATATCTTCATTTCCAAGGAGTTTCTAAGAGTTTCGGGTTCAAATCCCGCTACGTTATAATTTTTATACGTATTAAATAATAGTTTTTAAAAAACTTTAAAAATTGTTATAAATAACGAACCAAATCGAGCCCACGACCTACTATGATATATTTCATGATAGTGTCAAGTATATAAAAAAAAAATATTATACTATTTTATTACACAATTTGAAACGTAAGCTAAGAAAACATTCATATTTTGCAGTCAAATTTTCACGAATTCATCAAGCATTCGTTTCATGGCAATTAGGCGCTTGACCATTGTTTTAAAGAGGAGTGTAGGGTTACCATATAAAATTCCTAAAAACCTTTTTTGCGTTTGTTAAAAGATTTTTGTGTTTTTTGGCGCAGCGGCATGGGATTTGACTGCAAACCCGACACTTGTGAATTCAAATCCCACCCAGTGGAATATACTATTAAGCAGCTTCACAACACAACACGTAATGTCACGAAAGTTTAAAAACGAGGTTTCCTCTGTCAATCCTGCTTTATGCGGGATACAGCGTGAAGCTTTAAAAAATACATATTACAATTATATAATAATTGGCAATAGTAGCGCAGCTTGTAACTCTGGTTAACAGTTGTGGGCTCAAATATTAATCAAAGATGAATTTGTATTTAAAATACACCTACAGTACAACGCATTTATTTAAATGAAAAAAAAATCAACGAGAAACGTTATAAATCGAAGAAGCATTTTAGATTTTAAAAGTTTATACCAATTTTGGCGTTCATCTCTTTTTTCCGTAACAACGGATATGTGATATAACATTTTTAAATCTTGAGAAAATTCAAAGCCCTCGTTCTAGTTCAATCCTGCTCTTCTGACACATACACCGATCTAGGTGTAAAATGTTAGAGTGAATTTTGTCGACGTTTCGTGTGTATGTACTCGTATTTGATTTTTATATTAAAAGTAGCATGTTAGCTAATTTTAAATTAGAATTTGATATTATTTTCGATGGAGAAAATTTTTAATGAACATATTTTTTTTATATACTTATTTATTATTTATAAGGAATGCCATTATATTTTTATGAATTTTTATTTTCTAATAGTTCTCTCCAAATAATCTTCTAATATTTTTTGTTGTCCTATTCCTTATTTGTATTTAATTTTTAATAAACCATTTAAAGACGAAGAAATTATATAGCTTAGAAATTAGAGAATGGCACTGCTTACTCCCGATTTTTTCTTTATATTACAATTTAATATAAAATTTGCGATTTAACTGGTAACACCGTAATTTCGCCAAATATAATAACGCACCCTATATACCATATACCAGTACAATCTACAACTTTGTCATAAAAAAACCCGTTAGACCTTTGAGCCCTATCCATTCGTATTACAAATCTGTTATCCCATATTAATATTTTATGCATTCATAACAAAAATAAGAACAGCGTAGCGCGTACAATGCAGTGTGTGGGGAAGGCGTACTCGAAGGCTTTCTGAACCAAAATTGATTGCCCGCGGGGTACCATTAAAAATACATTTGGATTCCGAAACTGCTCTCCGTACAATGTTTTACGGGGTTACTCGGTTTTCGATTATTGCTTTACAATACTAAGCCTTAGAAATACTGAGAAGAGAGAGAATAACGTTTCAATTATGACCTTCACAAGTGACATTTATTTTTAACAAAGGAACTCGAGCGTCGAGTCGACGTAGCGTAGGTACTTCCCCTTTTGTATGTACTGGGGAGTTCTACTCGTTTCTCATCAATTATTAAATTTATAAATTTCATATTTTCCTTTTGTCATATTGCCATTGTTCAATACAGGGTTGGCAAATAAAAAAATATTTTTGTATACAGAAGGTACAGAATAATATACTAATATAGACGCATTAGGATCTTGATGTTATATACTTATTAAATTATTAAAACGTGTATCGATGGAAACGCTGTGGTGGATATATGAACTTGAAGCTTATCTCAATTGACTAGAATGATAGGACGACACATGAAAAATACAAATTCCTATCCGAGAGAGTGACATATTTAATATTTCCATTTATTCGTTCTGGCTTCCAGGCAAATCGAGGTCACTCAATACAAGAAAGTAGAAAACGGAAGGTTCCATAGAGGGAAACGTTATTAGTTACTTGAAATAAAATAAATATATATATATATATATATATATATATATATATATATATATATATAT
>DWAP01001385.1:0-16004 GCA_018230625.1 Heliconius eleuchia
ACCAGTCGGTTTTACAGTCACACTTTGTGCCACTGCGCCACGACTGGCCTCATAATAGAATAATTATTAAATATTAATTTTAAAATTATCAACTCAATGGATGTGGGTGTAATTTCCACTTGCGAATGGTAATATTTTAATTAATGTAACTTCTATGCTGTAGTAGATGAAATGTAGTATTGAGTTCCATCTTTTAAGACACAATGTCTAAATAATTGGGTGGGCAAAGGGAATGGAGTGTTGTAATCCTAGCTTCCCTAAATTAACTCTAAGGAAGATTAAAATTAAAAGTGTTAAATTAAAAGTTAAGAATTAACTTATAAAATTCAATTTATTATTATCATTCTTTTCTAATATATTGTGGTTTCAATAAATAAAGGTAGCGAATAATTTTTCCTTAGAAAAAATTGTTTTATATTTAAAATATTGAGAAGCAATTGGATAGACATTGTCTGGAAAAAAATATGGTATATATTTTTGAATAGAAAATACTTTTCTAAATATATATATTTTTTTATCAAAAGTAATACATTTTATTTTACCTAATTTTTAAATAATTTACTTGTAAATTTTGCACTTGTCCACAGATACTTAATTTATTAGGTTTCATATGCATACATTCATCAGCATTTTGGTCGAATGGTCGAGGAGTGTACTTCAACATAGTAGCCTATATGGGACTTATATTTAGTATTACATTACTTATGATGTATCTGTTTCACATAGTGGAGAAATATCATAATTTTATGTGGTATAAAGTGGAAATGATTGGTTGTGGGATACTTGCATTTTTGAACTTGATCTCTTCAACTATTGTCGTAGCGTTTGGTTCAGCTGGATATTCTGCTGCTGGGGTGAGTTAATACAAATATGTTGAATTTCTTTTGTTTTTGGTAGTATCATGTTGTATCCTGCATATAGCAGTGTAAGCAGGAAAGCAAATTTTTATACACTGTTTTCTATGTACAATATTTTTTTTCTTGTTGATTAGCAGTACCCATCTCTGTGCTTTGTCTTAAAAAAATACTTCATTCCTCCGAGCACTATTTGTGATTACATGACTTAATTATTTCGTATTTTTTCTATATATTATTGGTTTATTTGTTAAAAATGTGTGGTGTATATACTATTTATATCTGCTTTTTATAATTATTTAAAGATATTATTCAGATGTTTGGAATTACAGAATACAATGCCAAATTTGTTGAAACAAATTGGATCATTAAAATATTCTGAGTATACCTCAATTGAATTCCCATAATCAATACACATACACGTGATTATAACTGCAATACAGTTACGTAATTATTAGTTATATATATATATATATATATATATATATACATGTTTTGTTTTAGAGACAAATATTATTTTGTGAATGACTAAAACATTCTCAATAAACACAATAACAAAAACGTGACTAAATAGTAAATACTAAGAACATGTGTCACTTTACTGATAACTTACAATCCAATAACGAATTACGACATTATTTTAATGTTTGTTATTTAGTTTGGACATGTTGGGATGAACTATGCTCGTAGGTTCAAATCCCATAAACGCCTAAAGTTCAAGTTTGTCACACTAGATTTTCTCCTTCCCCTTAAAATACAGGAGAAGGGGAAAAGACATAATAAACACATTTTCATCAGGTATTAATATTGTTTTTAAGAAATTCTTTGAAGATAATCAAGTGAAATGGTTCATATAATTGGTAAAGTCATATATATGCTTTATGAATGATCTTTCATAGTAGACAAGGAAATGGAATTTTATAACAAACAATTATATGTATGTAGGTATAACAATTTAAAAGTCGTTATGTTAAATTAACGTTAGATAAGAATTTATTTGTTTTCCTTTTTATCTGAAGATAATGTGATATGAAAATTAGCTTTTCTACTAGAAATTGTTTGTTATATTGTATACAAAGCTTCGTAAGGTAGTGAAATTGCTAGGTACTCTTCATATTAGTTTTATATAACGTCATACGAGCTAAAGTAGCTAATGCGATATAAGGTTGTGCTTTATCTATATATTTATTCTAGTTGGAAGCAACTGAGACTCGGCGAAATAGTGTTTTTTTTAATTATGAACGCAGTATGAGAGGGTTCCGTACTTATTGATTGATTGGGGAATGATTTGATTTGGATTGAGTCGGGTGCAATTATACATCACGCAATGCTATTAATGTGGGGGAAAGTGCACTCTCTCTATACAACTCTTGTATGTGAACGGTATTCAAAACATAAAAAATATTTATTTTTCTGTTTTTCCCATGTGCAAGCGTTTTTTTCCAAACTCCATAACCGGTGAAGTGATCCGTCACTTTTTTCACCTTCGTTTTCGTTTGAATACCTTACGATATAACTATTATAAAACTAATAGTTATAAAAAAAACGCTTTATGTATGGTCGTAAGTCTCCTCTAATTTCTATAAAGTGAACGTAACAATACTGAGCAAAGTTATTAAGAAAGGTCAACAAGGACCTTCCTTTATTCAAGCTTCTATTCATCAATTGTAGCTAATTTTCAATAACCTTTAAGGATATCTCACGGTTTGCAAAGTAGAAAAAAACTACTAAACCTCTTTTTTATCTTTACATAGAATATACATTGTGACGTTACCTGGCTTTGTTTAAAAAGGAATAAAAAGATAATGTATTCAAAAGTAAAATCACTGCCAGTCACTCGGTATTGGTATGTGAGGGTATGTTATATAGCCTTCACACTTTCTCTATAAATTCGTTCAGTCATATAAATTTAATAAAACAAACTTTTTTGCTTTATTGTTTTGCTTCATGCCGTATGCCGTCCGTACACAGATGGAGCCTATTGTAAAGACACTCCGTTCCCCATTTTCCTCCGAATTCCGGAGGCATTGCGAGTGATGGAAACCTAAGCCGCGCTTTTGCATTAATACGGGAGCTACTAAAGGAAACATTACACAACACATATTTCATATCCTCGAGTGAATCGAATCGATCCTCGGGGAAATCGAACCTACAACTTGTCAAATTTAAATTCACACGCTTGTTCCCTATACGCCATGGCTGGCCTATCTTGAACTTAATAATATTATAAGAATAGATAAGCTATGTATGTGAAGTCAGTAGTGTGCTCAATCAGCGACGTGGGCGAATAGTTAAGAGTATTTTTTTATTAATAACATTTCTAAGGTTTGCATAAAACTTTTGGAGTGAGCTCGGACAACTCGGCCCTACATGTTCCTAATAGTAAGTAGGGATAAGAGTGCCCATGATCAGAGATGTCCTTACTTTACATTTTTCTTATCCTCATCCTATATCCCATATATAGAAAGGCTAGGCAGAGGGAAACTAGTGGTCAAACATTTAGTTTTTTTCCGTCCAATTTCCGCGACATTGTAAGTGTTGGAACACAACACCACGCTTTTCTTGTTACCAGAGCTAGAAAATGAAAACAGTTTTTTACCTTGAGTGAGAATCAAATCCCCATGCTGCTTATAACCAGACTTTGTGCCGCTGCGCCACGCCCTCAATGTAAGCCTGAGGTATACATAAAGATATATATGTCTTTAATAACTGTTCATCATAATCATTGGTTGTTAATTTAATTATGAAACAAGGGCCAGGACACAGTTTTATTGTTTTAACGAACTCGTCATACAATATAAATCCAATTTGCAGATTAAATGTATTTGGAAGCCTACTTGTTTGTTTCTTATCTATAAGTATTCTTACATCTGTCGTATTGTGATGGGTAGTGAGTATGTCACATTTCTAGATATTTCGTTATAGATAAATAAAATTATAGTGATATTTTTCTTAATTTCTTTTAACACTAGGAATTTATTTTATACTTTGCCTAGAATTTCCATAAAATACAGAATGCGCAGCCGGCATTTGTGTATAATTTATATTATATCACACATTACCTGGACGCCCCGGGTATTCTATACATTACCGAAGTATTGTATAAAAACAAAATAAATATAGTTCAGTTCTTAATTTATGGCGCGTCGAGTGTGCTAGTTGAGCACTATTCACTTCGCCAATGTCACGTTGTATGAAGAACACATGAAGGAGATTGTACGGTAAAAAACGGAAACTATATTGCACAATGGGAGAATGTCAGTAAAATAAATATAACAATGAAACTTTAACTTCGTCATATTTACTCTACCTTATTATAGTTTTCCATTAAAATTCGA
This sequence comes from Heliconius eleuchia, assembly GCA_018230625.1. Lineage (NCBI taxonomy): Eukaryota > Metazoa > Arthropoda > Insecta > Lepidoptera > Nymphalidae > Heliconius > Heliconius eleuchia. Next base: position 4,193 of record DWAP01001385.1, read on the forward strand.
CAAACAATTATCACGCTAAATATATGTGTATACAGATAACATTGAACCTTTTGCTTTTTAAATTTATAGAACAGATATTCGGCTCTTAGGAACGAATATATTGTTTTACAATATTAAGTAACATACTTAGTAATTTTCTATTCTTCTTCTCACTCGAGATTATGAAATATTTAGTGTATTCATTTTCATGCTCTGGTAATAAGGCAAAGCGTGGCATTGACGGCGAAGAGTAGGTAACGGAAGTGTCTTAATGGGAATGGAGTGTCTTAACACTAGGTTCCCGGGTTCCCTCTACCTACCCTGCGGGATACGGCGTGAAGTTAGAAGAAGAATAATATAATAACATGACCTACTTCTAGCTTTTTCTTGATAAATATATGCTTAAATTCAAACAATGGTTATCACAATATACATTGAAATATTGCAAAATAATGGCAGCCGACGATTAGATAAACATTAGATGACCGTGACGGCGTGACGTCACTTACATCGCCACAAGCCCACATCATGTAGGATTGAGTTCGGAATACTTAAACTTATTAAAAGCATTTAATTTACATGCTAAATACTTATGTAAAGTATTTAATTTACTTAAGTATTTATATTTTTTTTGTTGTTTATACAAATGTCTGGATAACAAAGAGATCGCCCCCTCCTCAGGTGAAGACATCGTGCCTTTATATAGAGACAAAAGTTCACATATAGAGTGTGCAAGCTATCGATTTGATTAACTTGAGTAGCAAAGTTTATTTTGAAGTGATATTCTAATATAAGCAGGGGTCCCAACCTTTTCTTGATCAAGGACCACTTTTATATCATTGTTGGTAGCAGGGACCACTATGCATGTAGGTATAATAAAAATTAACTGCGATAATTAAACAGAAGCTTCGCCTCACCATCCCCAGTCATAAAATTAAAATCGTTCGCGGACCACATTTAGGCTTCTGCGGACCACTGGTTGGGAACCACTGCTCTAAAGACTTATTACTATATGAATTTGTTATCTATATCTATATATTTTTACAGTTTTTCGGCTACCTCGCGATGGTGGTATATGGCTTCGATGTATTCTTAAAAGCGCGAGCGATCCAGAATGGGGAACTAGCGCAGGGGTCGCGAGTTCAAACTAAGCAGACTCCTGTGACCACACCGTCTGCTCTACCTTAAGGAATAAGGGATTATAGTATTTATATAAAATGTCTTTTAAAACTTTTATGTTATAATTATTTGTATAGCAAAGTTTGGTAAATAGCTGAAAATAAGATTTTTTTGTTTTTTCTGACGAAATATTTACTTAAATCTACGTCATTTAGTGTGATTATAGCATTGAATTTATGTTCGCTTTGTTCAAATTATGTTTGACTCATCCTCAATAATCAAATTATGTAGGTTTTTCTATTAGTTTTTGTTTGAATATAAAATTATAAGAACAATCCTTATAAAGCTATAGCGTGTGACTAAAAACTTTTTAATATTTAAAATTTTGCTTAATTTCAATACGAACGCTGCGTTGTAACTGTTATATATAGCGTGGTTTGCTTAAATTGTGAGTCACTTGATATTATTACGTATATTACTGGATTTAAACTTCTTTAATATGACTAAAATAAATACAGTATTTATACAACTTGGACAAAATTGATATAAAAAGCTAAATTTAAAGAAACAACCGCTATAATTGGTGTTTCCATATGGATAAAAAAACATAAATTCATACAGATTGTACGAGCTCGTATACTGCAATTATCCACTGTTACAATAATATTAAAAAAACATAACTTTATATTTCATGTATTTATAATACGATTTTTACTGTTAAGAACTGTTTTAGAGATTGTATATTTAGAATCGATTGTTGAAAATTGAATTTTTGTATATTTGTAATTTTGTATATTCTATTAGTGTTAAGTTTTTCTAGTCTCTTGTAGTATATATAATTAGTTATGGTTAATTTATTATAAGTTCTACAAATAAAATGGAAAATACATAGCATGTTCAGATATTGTGAAATATTTAACGTATTGTCATAAAAATAATAATCAAATTATATGAAAATAAAGATATTTCATAAATGATACCAACAGTCAAAAAATACAGCTGCCGTAAGAACAAAATTTTAAAAATGTATTTATACTTTACAAATAGTCTTTTGATTTCAATTTAAAATCAAGTTACATTTTTGTAAGATTTTTTATTTTTCTTTAAGCGTTTTAAAATGTGCACAAAAATATTTATAATCTTGTCTTATATAAGGCCACAGCATTATCACTTTAATGCTTTAACCCACCTATTCTTATAAGTTTTTACACTACTACTAAGTTTTTTGGTTTGGTACTTTTATTATCACATTATTTAAAAAAAAAAAAATGGAATATGCGCATCTACAACTAAATAAGTTGATTACTGACTGTTTTGCAGAGTGGAACCTAATGTTGAGACGCTCTTTTCCCAACTTTACGCCGAATTTTGAAAATAGTAAATATTTTATATATGTACTCGATTGGGAATCAAACTCACATCCTGTCGAGTTTACAGTTGCACCATAGTTCCGCGACTGGCCTCATGTGTAATGATATATAATAAAACGATATAAAAACTAATATAATAAGTAAAAAAGTTAAAGTAATAAGTTGCAACAATATATGTATATGACCATTATAATTATTTTTTTAAGCTTAAATATTATTATAGCTTGGTTCAATTATTTTCCTGTTATAGATAAATCTATTTACCATGTAGATATCCTTGTGCCTTCTAAACAAAATAGATCAACATATGTATATTTGTATATTATTAATACATCTCAGTTTTATAATAACCTACATTTAAATATTCACTTTTTAATAGGCAGATTACCTAAAAATATGCTTTGACAATTCTAATAACTTGACGTGACCAAGTCATCAAAACCTACTCAACCGTTTCGAATATTATTATTGATCACTATAAATAAATACTATTTTATATTTGCGACCTGACATTTTTTTTCAGCAAAAAATAATTAATCTGCGTCGGCCACCTGCAATATAGCAAAAATAAGAAACGCATTTTTTCTTGTTGACCAAATATTAGAAAAAATGTGAACTAATTTCCTCTTGCACCTCAACTTTATTAGTACACATGTATAAAATATATAATAAAAAGGATTTAGCAAATCTTAATTAACTAGTTTATTAAATAAAAATATAATTTATTATTTGAATGTAAATAGGTACCTTCCGTCCGCTCACTCGCTCACGCTTGTGTCAAATCTTTTATGAATGTAATATGTTTAGAACAGTGTTTTTCAACCATTTATGTAAGACGAAAAATCATCTTTATCATCGCCCGATGATTAAAAACGGGCCATAGGTTCAAATTCTATTTAAAATAAATATTTGTATGATAAACATAGTTTTTTTTCTAATAACAAATAAACGGGCGAAAAACAATTTTCTAAATATATATTTAAACTTATTATGTTATTATAAGATTCGTAAAAGTAAGTTTTAATATTGTATGTTAAGATTATTTAGTAATTAGTTATTTGGACATTTTTATTGTTAACTAATTGCTACAATGCTGTGAAAATATAAATCAAATGTTATAAAAAATAATATTTAAAACTGTATAAATTGCTTTTATAATAGTGGGACAGTGTCTGTCTGTTCATACGTCGTGCTTTCAAGAAAAATATTTACACATTTTCTTTTTAAATAATTTTATTGCACGTCAATTTAATACACTATTATGTTTCATTGAATTAGGTCTACATAAATTATGTGTAATCTATTAAAATTGATATAATCAAGACTTTTATTATGGCTATGTAATGGTTTCAATGAATAAAATTTTTTAAATATTTTCTTGTATTTTATTTGAAATGAACAATAATTAATAACAAATAAACAAGCTTATGTTAATAAACATATTTAAAAATCTTAAGTTACATAAGTTATATGGTATTTAGCTAGCAGCTTTTATGTGTAATATAAAGTATCTTTACTGTATAAACACAAAAGAAAATATAGTGCATATAGATATTAAATTCCAAATTTATTTATTTTAAATATTGAATACAATTTTTTAATGTAATAAACTATCTGGAGTTCAAAACCTATAGACATACATACATAAACATTATTTGACACAAATGACTAATAAAAATACTTTAAAGTTTAACAAACAAAATTAATGATCATAGCTCAGTCTATCAAAGGCACAATTTTCATATAAAAAATACTATACACTTTTTACTACATCATAAAATACCTTGAAATTTAAGAGGATATAACAGTTTTTAATGTTTTACAAAATTTTTTTCAGTTTCTCATCGTATCTATATAATGCATATAACAGGGAAAGACATTGTCCTTCAATTTTCACCAATATTCGAGACATTTAAACCAACATTTTGTATTATTAGAGTAGAGACAATAAAGTAGGTTGTGGGAATCGAATCCACATCCATTGCACTACCTCTTGTGCCACAAAGAATTGCCTTTGTTTTCAAATATTGGTGTCACACATTATATTATGTGATAAGTAAATAAATGACATATTTCGAAATGTACTATAAAATATATACTGTATGTATCTATATAAATTTGTAAAAATATCTATTTTAAATTGCTTTATCAATTTTTTAAATAAACATATAAAAATTAAGTTTCTTAATAAGTACTTAAGATAAAAAGGTTCTTTTTCTTACAAACAATGAATAAATATTATAAACTTGTGCATTGTACATACAACCATTAATTTAATTAAACAAAAATCAAATCAAGAAACTTAAAATTAAAAAGGTACATCTAGCATTATTAAAACAAGGTGGCTTTTAAAGATCCTTCTTAAAAATCACAAAAAAATACAATTATACATTTATAAATTCATACACAAAAGCAGAAAAAAAAATCTTTGAAAGTGTGACTATTTTATGTACTCTTACCTGATTTAATATTTATTATTCATATTTATTAAAAAAAATATTTGACTTAAAAAAGGATCTTTTTAACATAATATTAATTAAGTATTAAATGCTTAGAATAGATAAAACCTATGTCAAATGGAAGTTCTATTGAGGGGGTAGTCCTCTTTTCCACCCCTTATATTTTAGATAACAATCAAAACCATATGCTATAATGGCACATAATCCAAAGAACTGAAAATATGAAAACATAAAATATTGAATTAAAAATGCTAATTACAAAAATAGTTTAAATGATTGGTGCTGTTTATTAACAATCTCAAACATGTCATGTGGAAAGTAGAAACAGTAAAGGTATACTGGAACATTACATAGTCAATAAGATGGCAAAAAAGGAATTGGTGGTAATTGCATAATATTTTGCCTCACACTGGATCCTGCCTATGGCAGTGTAGGCAGAGCGAATTTAATGTCATTCCATTCTTGATAAGCCACACAATTTTCAGAAATTATGGATAAAGAGGCAGAACCTGATACTAACACAGCAAAGAAATTAAAATAACTGTCACATAAATCAGTTTCAGGCTGTATCTTGCACACAGCAGGATAGGTAGAGAGAGCCTAGTATTAAAGACACTCCATTTTCCGCTTTCAGTCGAATTCTGGAGGCATTGTGTTTTGACTGGGAGAATTCAACACCACATTCTGCCTCAACACCAGAGCAAAGAAATGTAAATATAAATAAATATATTATTTAAAAGAGTGGGTATCAAATTCACAACCATCATGTTCAATACCACATTTTGTACCTAAATAAAAAATAAAAAAACTTCTATGCTTAGTGTGCAATAAGACTTGAAAATTGTTAAAAATAATTTAAGATCTATAACCTACCCCAACAGCATATCCTGTGCTTTCACCAATCGTAGTAGCAAATATAGATGTAATAATATAAGCCAACGACATAACACCACAGTAAAAGAATTCAAATTTTAGCCATGGCCATCTATCATACTTCTCTACAAAGTGGAATGTGTACATGAGTAAGAGAAATGCAGTTATTATGTTTCCTACCCAGTATAATATATTATAGAATATAGCTGAGAGCCATGCCCAAGATATTTTGATGCAAATGAATCCTACTATGTTGCACACCTGGAAAATAATTAAGATGATATATCATGAATATGAATAAAATGTATGTATTAACATTGGTGATTGTATAGACATTGTTTTTTCTTATCATCTTGATGCTATATACTGCATATAGCAAGTTATGAACCTAGTGTCTTTTTATTACTTTTTGCCCATCTTTGGAGACTTTCTGTGTTGAGTGGCAGAACTGAATGTTGTGCTTTTTCTTGTTACCAAAAGAAGGAAATTGATCTCTCAACCATGGTGTTTACTTTAATTAAACATACAAATAACACATACTATTTCAACAATTTTAAGTATCCCAGGCATCGTTTTTATGTAGCCCTTGTCGAATCTAAGTACTTTTTGTGGTGGTGGTGGTTCATTAGAGGGCGTTGGCCCTTGGGCAAAGTGATCAAACATCTTGACTCAACGAAAGTTTTCACCTGTTAAGAATAAAATATTTATGATTATTTAATTCAATGTGACATATGCAAGCTAATTGTAGACTAAACTGGTATTATAAGCACTGAGTATATAATCATAAATTATAACATCAACGGGCAAATTTACATCCATTAAATATGATTGAATTCCGAGAAATTGCTTGAAACAGTTCTCCTGTTACGAATAATGGAATTTTATATTACTTACATAAGGGCGGTAAGGTTTCATCAATTTTATATAGTTTTTTCTAAAACTTCTTATACGTAAATATTGTAAATATAAGACGATATCATAATAGTAACATTTTAGTTATAATTAAGGCACTTAATTTCGATAATTACACATCCATTTACACATGTCAAATAAAATTATATTTTATCTGTTACTGTCATGTTGCGACACTGACATAAACTCATTTTAATAAGGTTTGAGTAGATTATATAAATTAGTTTTATAATTAAAAAAATCTCGATATTGTTATTATTCAGTAATATTAGTAAATTTTAATTTATTTTGTCATTTTATACAAATATATTCTTATTAATACATGTGATTAAAAGGTCACTACTATGATAAATGTCAGTAAAAATATTTTCGAGTATACTTCTGTGAATATAGTTTTTCTAAATGTAGACGATATTTATCATATCATAGCATATGTATTATTTTCTAACAAATTAAACATAAATGTGTCAAGTTAGAAATAGAATAAATAAAAGTTACTTTCATAATAATTTTATAATTGACTAAAATACAGCATTTTTTTTATTTAGCTTATATTAAAATAAACGAGTAGATGGTTCAATTATTTATTTATATATAAATTATGAATGTATAAATATGAGTAAGTTTTTTTTTTTTCGCTGGGAAATGCATTTAGGCAGACCGCCGACACGGAAGGCAAGTGACTCACGGATGAGCGGTACTGTGGGACTCATTGGTGAAACCCATCCTACCCACTAAAACCCAGCGGAAACCCTCTCCACAAAATGAGACGCCGCAGGATTGCTCGCGCATACTACTACGACGCCTCGGTAAAAGGTGCTCGGTCGTCTCCAAGGTGCCCTGGGGTTATGAGTGAGTTATATGCCAACCACCAACCAACGTGTGAACACCTCGCAAGTGCTTCCCGCAAACTCCTATTAGTAGTAGTCCTCCTAGTTGTGTTCAAAAACCAACCATACCATTGCCAAACACTCTTCTGTATAGACATTTATGATGGTCGACGCTTGGCAAGCCTTCAGAAGCCTCTGGACGGCCTATAAAAAATGCATTTTGAGCAAGTTTCCGCGTGTATCTCTGTCAATGTTCTTGCCGGGTACAATAATATAATTATTACCACCACCACCGTATAGTAAACCTAAAACAGTTCATATATATTTTTCGTAGGTTCTCTCTGTTAAATATTTTCAAGATGTGAAGATTGTGTAAATATAAAAAAACAATACATAAAGGAGGATCTTATCTTATAAAGTGTACTACCGAATACGGGATAGTATTATTAATTCTGCACGGTTCATACAATAATCGCATATCTTCTATACATATTTTTTAGTTTAATCTGTTACCAAATTTCGTTTAGTTTGCAATTGACAGTTGACAATGAAGGATCTTTTCAGTGCGCTGTGCAAGTGGATATAATTTACAATCGTAAATCTTCTAATATAAATTATAAACCGCCTTTCCATGACTTATATAGAACTTTAAAAGTGCACAAATTATTTACTTAACTTAAAAATGGTTTCGTTTAATTCTGTCTGATTTTTTCATAAGCTCAACTATAAAATATCCGGTATCATCAAGAGCCTTGCACCGGCTCGCTTAGAAATTATATAAAATTGGCCTTTTTCGTACTGGTTAATTTTGCATGTGATGGGAGATAGAGATTGGAGACCGTTTATTTACGGCGGCTTGGCGTCGATAGTCGCCGAATTTGGTAAATCTTTTATTATAACCTCTGATTAATACATATTAAAATATCTATACAAAAATATGTAATAAAATACTTCGTAATCTGGTGTTTACGGTTACATAAATTATCTGTTTGTATTTCTGTTTCTATTTCTTATTTTATGGCTTATGGGCGACATTAATTGTGTATAATTAACGCTATATATTTTATTTTTTTAAATTATTTTTAATTATATAATAAATATCAAATCGTAATTAGGTACATTCCCAATTGACACTACTAAGACAAGACTTCAGATTCAGGGTCAAAAGATAGATCCTAGACATGTGGAGTTACGATACACTGGTATGGTTGATTGCTTTGTGAAGACTTCTCAGCAAGAAGGTGTTAAGGCGCTATATTGTGGGTGAGTAAATATATAAGTTTAATTTTTATTAAAAATCATTGTCACATCATATCCCTTAGTGTTAATCACAAATGCTAACTGAGAGGACTAACAACAAGACACTCTGTTTTCTCCTGTCCACCTTAGTTCAATATATTGCATAGTGAGTGGTGTATCTTAACTCCACACTTTATTTTGCCAGATTAGTAAAATTAAAATAAATATATCCAAGCCATGTAAAAACCCAAGTCCATTGAATCAATAAGTCACATGCTGCCACAATCACAATGGCTACTTATTGATGTATGGATGTTTGTGTAACTAGTAATGAAATATATTTCATTGGCTTAGTTCTTTTATTAAATTGTTATAAGAGTATCTTATCTTCACTACTCCTATAACTATGTTTATTATCTGACTTAAATCCCTACATAATACTATTATCTTTATATCTCTATGTACAACAGGAAAAATTTGAGAAATTATCTTCTATCAAGAAAAAATATTGCATAACTTGAAACTAAAAGTAAAAAAAATTAATTATGGTAAAAGATCAGAAAAAATCTTAATATATCTTAATAATCTTAATATATCTTTATTATCTGTATATTTATAAAAATGTTTTTTTTAACTAATTTTGTGGAATTTGTATATTAAAAAAACAAATTTTGTGAAATTATTTTCTCACATGAATTTCATTTTCGTGTTTTTCAACCTTTTTAAAATTTGTTAAAGATCACACTGGAAAGTCATCTTTTATGTATGGAGTTATATTTTTAAAGTAAAGTTTTTATAGTGCTAAGTAATTAGCTAGTACAGTTAGCTAGTTGCAGTCATTTATGATTAGTTAGTTCCAATATGTTGAGAGCCCATTTGTGAGCATGTAATGTTGTAGTGCAGTGACATAAGTATTCTTTTACTCTAGATTATGAATATTATATGAATTGAGAACTGTAGCTATTGTGGTGTAATGTGATGATATGATAATAGTCGTTGTGGGTTCTATCTTGGATGGAGAATGCTTGTCTATGGTGTTAAAGTGGAGAAAGAAGTACTCTGCCTACCCTGCTATAGGTATATAAGTGTGACAATTTGATACAAAAAAAAATTATGACCATTGTATGGTTATAGGTTCAAATACTATAATGAATGGAATGATATTCTTAAATTTAAAACCTCACATCAAAAATTATATCAGCACATTATTTTCTGAATAAGTGGGTGTGGCTGATTGTTTTTGTTTATGGTCTTTCATCAACTCAAGATTATTCTATACATTGTAATTGCTAAAGCAATAAAATATGATTAATTCATCATTTAATTAAACAGTCTAGCATAATTATGTAAATATAAATGTAAAATGATTTGATTGTTTTATTTTGTTATCTCCTTGAGGAGATTGTTTACTAAATGCCTAGTCATGTGATTTTCGTTTACATGGAATATTTAAACATTGTTGGATCACTTGTTGTTTTATGCATCTCCTGTGTATAGCTAGAGATAATTTAGTTATAAGAAACTCCATTAGTTTAAAGGACATACATTATTATTGAGTAGTGGCACTACAACACTTATTATATCAGAGAAAATAAAACTATACAAGTAGAAAATAATATAAACATTCCTTAAAATTGGCAATAGAAGCTGCACTTATCATGTGTACAGTCGGACACTGTTCTACTGCATCATGATGGAGTCAAGACAAGAGTTATATAAGTTTTTTAACACTCTGTAACCTGTATGATAATATGAGCACTTAATATAGTTATGATATTTGAAGTGTTGATATAGCAAATATAATAAACATGTTCAAGTGAATGTGATTATTTTGAATTCTATCAGACTACAATGCATTCAGAATTCTGTGGAAAGTGGGTGTTGGAGTGTCTTAATACTAGGTTCCCCCTGCCTACCTGCCTACTGCACACAGTACCCTACTGCACACAGTAGGGTACTGTGTGCAGTATACAGTATGAAGTTGATTTTTTTTCTATCGGACTTCAGGGATAATTTCAGTTATTAAAGATGACGGTTTTCACCGCGAGAGTAACATTGCAGGAGCATATAAGAGTACAATATCGTTTGTAATATTTTTTTTCGTCTAAATTTTAGAATGGAATCTTAAACAAAAATTTAATTTTAGCATTTGGCCAGCAGTCCTCCGTCAAGCAACTTACGGCACAATCAAGTTCGGAACCTACTACTCCCTCAAGAAGTATTTAGCGACGAAACGAGCAGATGGAGGCACTAAGGAACACCTCGCAACCAACACTTTCTGTGCGGCGTTCGCTGGCGGCCTGTCGAGCGCGATCGCTAATCCCACCGATGTACTTAAAGTCAGGATGCAGGTTAGTTGTCAATGAATAGTGAGTTAACTGTGATTTTGTAATTTTTTTATCATTTGTGATAATTAATCTACAGTGAGATAGTAGTGTACACGTGAAGGTTTCGGAGTCGAGTCTAATAAAATTATTTATTTTTACGCATACTGCAAATAAAAGCAGTGGGAAAAATATGTTAAGACATTACTACACTCACCGCACCAACTTTCGAGATATTGCGTGTTAAGTAGTGGAACTCAACACCTTGGCTCATTATGAAATGAAAATGATTAAATTTGACATTCTCAATTTGACCCAATCCCAGCGTACACTGATTGGGGTGAAATTTACATTACAACTTCATTTACATGTGATTAATATTGTTGTTGTATTGTGGATTCCGGTTCCGGTTGTCAAATTGTAAACATTGCCGTGTACTTGTCTGTCCAAAATAACAGTGAAACAGTGGTTTAACTTCACTTTCCTGAGAATTTCCGCAGTAAAATAGACCAATATATGGAATTTATAACCTTGGTGAATAAAAAACAGTGAAAATATATAGAAGAAACATAAAAGTTATCATCGTATATGGTTTGCGGTTGTAAGGTTATACGACTAGACGTTGACATTCAAAGTAAGTGTCATTCATATTTAAGTTAACGACACAAGCCTGTGTTGCCACTGCTCCAAGAAAAAAAAAAAAAAAA
>DWAP01001386.1:0-16002 GCA_018230625.1 Heliconius eleuchia
ATCAGGTAATGCCGGGCCCCGGCGCCCAACCCATCTTAAAGCCCGGCAACGCACGTGTAGCTCCTCTGGGGTTGCAAGGGGTCGTGGGCGGCGGTAATCACATACCATCAGGTGACCCGCACGCTCGTTTGCCGTATCTTTTCCATAAAAAAAAAAAGCATCGTTCAATTTTTGTGTACTACGCGTTGAGTGGCGGATTCCAATTCCCAACGCTACGCTTTGTCGTTTATTGTTACCTGAGTAAGGAAACTTTCTACCGAGTGGGAGTCGAACTCACTAAGCGTTTGCAGGCTTATATTTTAAGCCTTATATTTGAATTCTAGATGGAAATATTTATATAATAAGTTAAACTTTCTGATTTTAATGATTTTTTTTTATTTGCTAAAATTAAAAAAATATATACTTACATCGTCAGATTGTCTGACAGGTCGTTTCATTGTAGCACAAGTCGTTGTAGTCTTATCCAATTTTTGTTCTTTTTTCTTCTTTCTAAATCTATCTTTCACCTTATGAAGCTTCTTTTTTACCCAATCTTTAGATTTTTGTACCACGTTTTTGTTAACACAGTGTTTACTTCTAACACCGTCTAAATAATCAATCTGAACCCCATATTCATCATTATCGTATAAATCATTCCAAAAAACTTTTTCAGGACTTCTTTTTACAATAATTTTAGTAGTAATATTTGATTTTTCTTTTGAAAAATCTTTGGAAGCATTTTCCATATCTTTTGCTATAATCAACGCAATAGGCACTGTATCGTCTAAGTCTAAAATAAATAAAATAAAAGTGGGAAACGGAGTGTCTTAACACTAGATTCCCTCTGCCTATCCTGCTGTGTGCAGGTTATAGCGGGAAGCTTATATATCTAAAAAAAAAAAAATATTATTGTTTCTATTTTTACTACATCATGGTGGGCCGTCGTGGTTAAGTGTCCCTGACTAAACGCGACGGTTCTAAGTTTGACACGGGGGAATGAATATTTTTATTTCCTCGATGCCGTAACAAGACAAAGCAAGGCTATAAGTCCCGCCAAGCAGTGCGTAAAGTACGGAGTGTTTTAACACTAGGTTCCCTCTCCTATCTTGCTTTATTCAGAGTATAATGTAAAATTAGCTTTACGTAAAAAGTTAAAAAAGGTAGAACTCATTTTCACAAATTACCCGTATTTTTATTACTTTTTTCAACATTATTATTTAATTTGAAATCTTCCTTCAATTTGGAGTTATCTTCTGTCGACATTAACACTCTTGATTTACGATTACCATTATCAATATTGTATGAAGAATTTGTCATATCTTTTAAGGTGCGGTTGTTAATGTCAGTAATGATTGGTCTACAAAATAGATAATTATAATTAGTTTTACCTAAACACGTTTTCCTGCTTTTTTTTAGTTTCAACCTTAATCCCGCATACATAAGGGAACGCGGAGAGAACCTAGTATAGAAACATTCTGTTCTGCATTTTCTGTATAAATAAGCGTGTTGCTTGGTAAACTGCAACGCTGCGTTTTCTTAGACTCAGAAAATGTTCTAGACGACAAATGCTTGAAATTTGGTAAGCAGGTTATTTGAAGATTCTCTATGAGATCACTAAGAGAGAATTTCTCAAAATTACTACGCAAAAAAAGTTGCAAGCGGCCACAAGTCTACCACAGCTTCACGCTACAGAGTGAAGATACGCTTAGCGTGAAGTTGAGGTAGACTAACACTAGATGCGGGATACATCCCACATCTAGTGTTAAAACACTCCGTTCACCACTTTCCGCCGAAATCCGGAAGATCTGCGTGTTAAGTGGCGGAACTCAATGTCGCGATTTCTCGACATCAGAGCGTAGATATAAAAATATAAATATATAAATATGAATAAATATTAATATTAATGTCCTCGAGTGGGGATTGAGCCCGCAACCAGTCAATCTTACAGTCACACTTTGTGCCCCTGCGCCACGACTGGCTTCACAAATGTACCTGTATATGTGTATATAAACGTTCTATATATGGTATATTACATACTTACTAATGGAGATAGAAAAAAAAACTTACTTGATATGATTCGTATTTATGAAAAGATTTTTAATTTTTTTCAATTTCTTTCCAAAATAATAGCCCATACTCTTAAACCAATTAGATATTATTAAAAAAATATGATCTAAAATAGATTTGGAGGTGTCCTTAGATTTTTTAATAGATTTGGGGGTATTCTTAGAACCTTTTTTCTCAACTCCATTAAAAGTTTCATCAAAATCAACAAACATAAGCGATCTTGAACCAGGTTTTACTCTCAAATTGTTCATAATGGGCTTTTCAGAAGGGACTAAATCAGTGAAAGTTTCAAAATTGATTATAGAAGTAGCCTTTTCATAATCCTTGCTCAATGGAAATGTGTTTGGGTTTTCTAACGGATTATTCAATATTTTTATGTGCTTCTCAATCCCTTTGGCGTGGTGGTTGTGTTCCGTTGGTACGTTACCTGGTTTGAATTCGATTTTTATGCCGTCCTTCATAAAACCTATAAGTAGATGTAGAAGTTTAACATCCAATCATGATATATATTTATTAAATATAGCTTCACGTTTTATCCCGCATATGTAGGCAGAGGGAATCTAATATTAAGACAATTAATAATCAACTGTTCGCTCGAAGCCAAGACATTGCGTGTTGTCAAAACTCAGCGCTGCGCTTTGTCTTGCTACCAGAAAGAGGAAACGAAAATTTAACATTTTCGTGAGCGTTCTTCTGAGTGATTATCAAATCCCCAATAATTGCGTTTACAGCCAAATGCTGACCCAAAAATTAATAACACTTTAAAATTTGATACAAAACCTCGATCTAGTTTCCTAAAAAAACGATTTACAAGATTCTGTTTATCAAACGGCAGTTTCAATTTAAGATCTTCTTGCTCTTTTGTTTTAAATTTATTATTTACATTATTATTATTATTGCTATCACTTTTGCCATAAACAACTCCATAATCACTGTATGCTTGTGCCATTTTGACCATTTTATTATATTTATTATCTAGATAATCTTCTATATACTCGGTATCACTGATATCTTTTTCTTCCTTTTCTTTTTCTATTTTAATATCTTTTGTGTTTACTGGTATCTGAATGTTCAGATTTTGTATGGCCGCTTGTTTGATCATAGCGTTGAGTTCGTCTGATCTTAAGGACATTGGTCTCTTCCAATAAAATCTTTTTAACTCATTGAGTTGTTGTTCCTGAATAGCAGAAGAAATATTGTTAAGTTTGCTATATAAAAAAAAATCAAATATCTACTTCACGCTGTATCGGAATACAGCGTGAGGTGGGTTTTTTTTATTTTTATCACATAGCCGTGCCAGAACGATGAAATAAAAATATTAATAAACAATAATACATTAAACGTCGTTTAGAAAATTAGCTTCACGCTTATTCTTTTCATTCAAGACACTCCGTTCCCCATACTCCACCAATTTTTTGAGACATAACGTATTGAGTGGCGGAATCAATGTCACGCCTTGTCTACTAAAGCACGAAAATGAAAATAAATTGAATTTAAAATCAAACGATAACCCATTGCGTTACAACGGCCTTAAATATGCTAGAAGATTCACGCTTTATCATGAAGCCGAACGCTACGGTTTCGCCTCAAATATGTTTCTAGATTATAGTAAATATAAAATAGTATTTAACCCCATCTCTTTTGATTCTTTCCATTTCTCTATTTATATCATCACGGTCCTGATGCTCGTCATTAAGAATTTCTTTGATATTTTCATAATTAAATTCTTCTTTGTCTTCCTCTATTTGCATCAGTTTACGTTGCCCAGGTTGAAAGTTTTGAATATTAGCTTCTTTATATTGGGGGGTACTAAGAATATATTTTTCTTATGTGAGATAAAAAAATAATGTGAATGGGAAACTGTGAAGAGATCTTATATTTTCTACCCATTGGATTGTCTTAGGGGGCAGGAACTCGTCACGTTTAGTAATTTTCCTCAAACATGATACAGCATAAATATGGCTAACAAAAACCAAGTAATTAATACCTTCAAATAACATTAGAAGAAATAATGAATTTTAAAATATTATCGTCTTTTTTTCATTTGGATTGGCTGACGTTACTACCCATCGTGCTTACTCAGACCCGATCATTATAATAAAATTCGAAAATAATAAAGAAGACAAACTATAAATAAGGAAGAAGTTGAAGATAAAACAATTTTTAGCACTGCTTTCCGCGACTTACATTTTAGCATAGTAACAGAAACTCAAGGACTCACGTAAATGATATATTTGAAACTTCATCGTGTGTCGACATCAATAGCAATTTTTTTATATCATAATCTAAGTTATTTATAATATTAGTTACTTTATCTTTTGAAGTTTTTTCTTTATTATCTTCATACATTTTATAATCTGTAAAAATAAAAACATCTTTTGCTTCTTTTACTTTTCTTTCACCCTCTCTATTATGTTTGGAAGCAATAAGCATGTTTTTGTTTGTTGTTACGATATACTTTCTTGTTGTCATAATATTTTTATTTGTTGTAGCAATATTTTGTTGTTTTTTTTTCATCATGTCTAGTATATTTTGTTTCATTTTAAAAAATGATTGGTGTAATTTATTTTCATAGGCTTTCATTTCATGTGTGTTGAGATTTTTCCAAAACTTCTCTTTATAAGGTTCATATTGTACCATGATTTTTTCATTCTTAACAATAATGCCCGTTACATTGTTGTTGTTTGGTGACCTTTTACTTTTATTTGTTTTTGTACTATTTTGAGCTTTATTTGAAATGTTTGTAATATTGTTTTTATTTGATGTTTTATAAAATTTCAGTTTATTTCTCAACGATCGTTTAAATCTGTCTGCAAAAGATTTATCGTTTTGATAATAATTATTATTGATAGCTTCTTTTAGTCTTTTGATCTGAGCGTCCGTCTGAATGAGGTGTTTGTAAAAATCTAAAAATACAATAAAATAATAATAAAAAACATTTTATCCGCATAATAAAGTAGGCAAAGGAAACCTAGTGTTAAGACACTCCGTTCCGCAGCCACCATCGAGTTTTCGAGACGTTACGTGTTGAATAGCACTCAAAGCAGTGTTTTGTTTATCATAGTGGGGAAATGACAATAAATGAAATGCAACTATTCCTCCAAGTTGGGATCGAACACACAGCCGTTACGTTCATAGTCCCACACTGTCCCATTGCGCCTATGTATTTGTAATACAATAATAGCATTATTTTGTAATTGTTAATCTACACTTTATTTATTCGTGATGGCCTTGTCCGCAAGAAACGAGACTTACAAAATTAAGTAAATAAAATTTAAATAAGCCCCGAATGAATGTCAAAATCGAAAACGAAAATAGTAAACATGGCAGTTTCCAAGAGTTGTGGCCTTAGATTTCAACTCAGGACTGAAATATTTTCATTTAAACGCTCTGGTGGATTAGATTGCCATCAAGTTCTCTCGCTCAGCGTGAATTTTAACATAGAAAAGGGTGTGAGATTAGAGTCCTGACACTACTTTCTGTCTGCTTAGTCCGCCAGATGAGAAGCAAAGTATGGAGCTAAAAATATTTAGTAATTATAATAAATTAATCCGACGTGTCTGACTCTAAATACGTCAAATTAAATTATGTTGTAGGTTACTAGCTCTAGTAAAAAAGTGTACCGTAGAGTTGCGCTTCACATCACGCAAAGGCAAAGGGGCGGTCTTGGCGAAAGAGCACAAGCGTGCAACTGTAAGTGCGACGGTTGTGGGCTCAATTCCCATTCGGCGAAATGAAATATTTAACATTTTCATTTCCTCGCTGTGATAGCAAATTAATAGGGAATCACCGTCACTAAACACGCAATGTCTCAAAAATTCGAAAGAGGGAACAAAAGTGTCTTAATTGGTAATGGAGTATCTTAATATTAAGTTCCCAGGTTCCCTCTGCCTACCCTGTTATATATGGCATACAAAGTTAAGCTATAAGTTAATTAAATTTATATCAATTTTTTTTTACCTCGAAGTCTCTCACTACTTTGAGCTTGGAAAATCTTATCGTTGTCCAACGCACTGGCCAGGTCTCCGCTTATTCCGCTCTCCATAACGTCCAAGAAGTTCTTGAATTAGAAAAAGTAGTAAATTAACAGTCTATATATGCATCTATATTAATATAATAAACCGTTTGTTTGGTCGAACGTGATAAACACAGGAACTAGTGGTTTGATTTGAATATTTAGTTTTGTATTGTATAGTGTGTTACTTCAGGCAATGATAATGTGTCGTACGTCAAATATAATTCCACCATTTGAGAATGCAAGTTAAGCCGCATGTAGAAGTTAGTATTTAATGTCAAAATATTTTTAAAATGTTTATTTTTCCGTTTTTTTTATTTAGCTCAATAGAGGGCCACTATAGGCTGAAGGTGGATTAAATTAAGAAAAAAATCAAACATGACAAATAGTCCTAACTAAACTAGTCCACCAACTTTTTCTGGTCATGAGTTAAAAACTGTATTAAAAATCAGTTTCACGCTCTATCCCACACACAGAGGGTAGGCAGAGGTAACCCAATATTAAGGCACTTTCCGTCGAGTCTGGAGGCATTGCGTGTTGAGTGGCGGAACTCGACGCCGCGCTTTGCCTCGAGACCAGAGCGAAGAAATGAAAATATAAAAGTAAGTAAATATTTCATTTCCTCGAGTGGGGATCGAACCCACAACCAGTTGATTTTACAATCATTCTTTGTGCCCCTGATGTTGTTTATTTAAATTATTTTCAACTAATAACTAAATCGACGCCATACTAACTACGTTTACAGTGTATCGCCATTCCACTGCTCACATTATGATTTCTACGTTCGTAATAATTATGCGTACATATGAAGGTAATTGCGAAGTTCCGTCACTTAACGTGCATTTTCTCTATATACACAGCTTCAGCTTCACGCTGTATCCCGCACACAGCAGGGTATGTAGAAAGAACCTTTTGTGACAACTCCGTTCCCCACTTTTTGCCGAATTCTGGAGGTATTGCGTTTTGAGTGGCAGAACTCAACGCCGCACTTAGTCTCGACACCACAGCGAAGAAATGAAAGTATACATTTAATATTTCATATCATCGAGTGGGGATCGAACCCACAACCAGTCGGTTTTACAGTCACACTTTGTGCCCCTGCGCCACGACTGGCCTCTTCTACGATGTCACTATAGACACAATAAGTAGAAAACCACAATCACCATCCTCACTTTTTCTATTCAATATATAAACTTTTCCTCCAAAGCATTTGCTAACCTAGGGAATTGGATTGAGTGTCGAAACAATACGAATATAAAATATTTTCATTAAGTAGACAATGCCCAGCGTTGAATTGCGCCAATCAACACGCAAGATTTCAAAAATTGGGCAGTGCGTGTGGAACGGAATGTCTTAACACTATGTTCCCTCTGCCTACCCTACGCATATAGCATTGCGGGAAACAGCGTGAAGCCATAAAAAAAGGGATAAATAACATAACAAATGAGGCTGTAAAATTAAAACATAATTTAAAACTAAATAGCTGCATAACTCGCGTCTGAACACACCTGGATACTTTTAAATAAAACGTCGGACATATTTATTGTGAAGGGTTAATATAGAAAATGCGAGGGTCTTTAAGAGTTTTGTGTTGGTACATTGTAATGGCGTTAGCGGGCTTAAAAAATTGACAATTTATATTATATAATTATATATATATATTATTTAAAAATTACTTACAAATAACTCTTTCTTTAACTGTTTTAAGTGACGAATATTTGAATCATAATACCATATCTATATTCTGAGTATAAAAATTGACCTAAAATGCATTTCTAACTGAATATATAATAATAACCAAAAAGCAATTTTTTTTATACAAAAAAAACTCAAACGCTACCTCCTATGTCTTATGACAATATCCTCATCGCCCTATTAGACTGGGATATTTATGTAATTTCAACTTTCTCAGTTAAGTCACCTGTTTACCTATCTAGCTAAGTGGTCAGGGAATTACTGGTTGATGGTAGTCAGTTCAATTAAAAACTCATAAAGTTGTAGTTAATTAGAGAACTTTCTTTCTTTGTAGGTATATTTCTAGGAAAAAAAAGAAGTTATAAGCGCAGGCCTATGAGAACACAGTATCAATGATTGTGAAGAAAGATCACGTAAAAAACATGACTTCGAGAGCATTTGTGAAGCGGTTGATGACAGTGTATGAAATACGACGAAAATTATTGTAAAGACTGTAGAATTTGGTGCTTCGTTTTCCCTGGTTTCCCGCTCGGGTAAAGAGTAAATAAAAATAAAAAGTCTAGTAACATACACTCCGTCGTATAGTATCCTTCTATTCATAACTTTAGCAATTTTAGAATTTATTTTAACATCCTACATTCATTAGATGTGAATTTTACAAAAAGCCTATCTTGAAAATAACAATATTCTGAAAAATATAACGTTTTATCACTGGTTATGTCAATCACTTTAATGTTTAATATTTATACAATTTTTTACTTGCGGCTTCGTAGTTGTGGTCAAGTCGAAATAAAACTGAGAGATGTATGACACATGACACATTCGAGCACTTGCCCGAAGGAACTTATACCGCAGGTGCATCGAAGCGATGAACGTGATGTAATAAAGACGAAGCCTTCCTCGATAAATGGGGTATCCAATTCAAAACGAATTATTGAATTCGAACCTGTAGTTTCTGAGATTAGAGCCTCAAGCCAAACAAACTTCTTAGCCTTATCTAATCAGCCAAAGGAAAGAGAAATTAAATATAACTATTTACTCAATAATAAATTGATCTCATTCATACGTCAAATACAATGTTTCATATTAATATGAAAATTGATATTTGAAAGGCAGTGGGTTCAATTCCATAGTAATAAATTAGCTACAATTGAACTAAATACATTGTAGTATAATGAAGTTAGAAGATTTTAAGGGCAAGTTAAGGGCAGGACGTTTAATAATATTTATTATTTATAATTAACGCTGCTTCAACAGAGTAGGCAAAGGGAAGCTAAGAGGAGCCTGTTAAGACATTCCGTTTCCCACTTTAAGATGCTTGCAGAACTCAACACCGCGATTAGTTTCATTAACAGAGCGAGAAAATAAAAAAATAAAATATTTCACTCCCCCGAGTGGTAACCAAACCTACAATCGTCGCGTTTACAGTTATACATTAAACCTTGCGCCACAACAACCTAAACTAGGACAGTATAAAATATTATTACAATGATTAAAAGTTCCTTTATAAAAGCTTCTCCTTAACAATTTTCAAATTAAGCCATCATTACTAACATGTGACGTACGCAGCCATTAAATCATCGCGTCTCACTCACACACTATATGTTAGAAAGAAATAGCAACATAGCATTTAAATGTATGTTGTTTATTGTTTTTGGATAAATTGTATTAATTGTTGTTGTTTGAGAGTTTATAAGAAAATTTAGTGAGTGAAAATTGAACCTACTACCTTCAGGACTACTATACATATTTAGGAACAGCTTGTTCCAGCTTCAAGCTTTTTGAGAGAGGCTAGATTAAGACACTCCATTCCACCCAAACTCGAGACAATGGTTGTTGAGGTAGCAGAA
This sequence comes from Heliconius eleuchia, assembly GCA_018230625.1. Classification (NCBI taxonomy): domain Eukaryota; kingdom Metazoa; phylum Arthropoda; class Insecta; order Lepidoptera; family Nymphalidae; genus Heliconius; species Heliconius eleuchia. The sequence goes on from DWAP01001386.1 coordinate 9,607, forward strand.
TTTAGCGCCGGGTTTTGTTTTGTTACAGCGGGAAAATTAAAATAATTCGATGCCACCAGTGGGAATCGAATTTACAACGGTCGCGCTTACAATGAGACGCTGTGTCACTGCACTACGATGGCTCCAAGAGATGGATTTAAATATATCTTAGTAAACAAAGATGATTTTTCTTTTATGACGTTAGTACACAAATTTTAGAGGATAACCAGTTCACATTCGCTTTCTTGAAAGGGAACGACTAAGCCTGTTAGCATTCCGCACACAGAAGGACCAAGGAACCGAGTATTAAGACACTCCGTTTACCATTCTCCCAAGCCTTTTTAGACATTGCTTGGCGGGACGACGCTCTTTGTCTTATTAGAAAAGTCAAGATATTAAGATATATAAGCCCACATCGCTACAAATTTACAGGACGTTTGAATGAAACGATTCTATTTAAGTAATTAATCTCGACTCGAATCGCAATTTCAGAACAATTGTTGAATACATAAATATGCACTTGTTTAGGGGGTTTAGGGTGTAGACGGATAGATACACAGATGTGAATGGTTTTGTTTTGTAACTAACCTTTATAAATGACCGTTTACGAAAAGTGAATAAAATGATAAAATAGAAATTAAATATGGAAAATAAAAATTTGAGGTTGTCGCGGCGTAACAGCACTGGGTGTGACTGTAAACGCGATTGTTGTGAGTTCCATTCCTACTTGGGGGAATGAATTATTATCATTTCCTCGCTCTAGTAAGACTGGCAATGTTCGATTTTTCCATTCAACGCACTATGTTTATAAATTAGGGCTGATTCGGCAGAACAGAGTGTCTTAAGATTGGGTTCTCTCTGTCTACTCTGCTGGTATAAAAAAAATAAAGTAACATAAAAATAGTGTAAGCACAGCCTTACTTAGATACCTCCTAGCAAGTAGCAGGTGGTTAATGGATGCACAGTGTAATTACTAATTAATTTATAGCCTAAATATAGATTTTACCCAAAAATTGGTAAATATATGCAATATTTACTTTAAATATGAATATATTTTAATTATTTGTATACCCAGTGACACAGCGGCACAACGTTTAAGCGTAAACTGTTAGTTGTGGTTACAATTCCCATTCGAGAGAATTAATTAGTTACTTTTTCTCGCTCTTGTTAGACGACAAAGCGCGGCGTTAAGTTCTGCCGCTCAATACACAATGTCTCAAAAGCTATAAGAAAAGGGAAAACGGTGTTTTAACACTAGCTATCCCTACTAAAATAATATGTGGCTTATATTATGGAGCTAAAAATAATGAGCTTTATGTTTAAAAACATTTTAAAGAGACCTGAAAGGCAATTAGATAAAATATCTTGTGAAAGCATAGCCATACGTTGTGCGCATGGCTTAGTGGTCAAAGCGCTTGGACGCTTTACGAGAGGCGCGGGTTCAAATCCCGCTATGTGTAAATTTTTATAGATTTTTTTTAATATATAAAGAGTATTTTTTTTTAAGTGTGGAATAACACGTCAAACATGTAAAAAATATTTTCGTTGTTTATCTTTATGTTTACAATAAAAAAAAATTATAGTCATTTAAAAATCTATTCAGCTATCTCAAAAGTGCATCACAAGTTAGCGTCTGGTACAATAATACCAGTACTTTAATGTACCAACGTCTGTAGAAAGGTACATATTTTTGTAGTCTTCATTATGATATAGTCTAGGGGGCTGATTCTTTAATACTTTTTAAAATAATTTTTGACTTCACGCTTTTGTCGCATATTAAGGTAGAGAGAATTTTATGATAAAATATTTTCTTATTTTACTTACCGTCACTTAACATACACTTTCATTTAGCACTGCGTTCGGAGACAAAATTCGAAACAATGTTTAGTTTTCACAAATCACAAAAAATAAAGTAATATAAGTTCATGCTTTTTTCTATACATTAGGATAGACCAAAGGGAACCTAGTGTTAAATCATTCTGCCCCGTTTCAATTCATTTTCCAATTTCAGAGACATTGAATCAACGCCATGCTTTGTCTTGACAAGGGAGTAACGAAATAAAAATATTAAGTTTAAATATATATATATATATCAACTTCACGCTGTATCCCGCACACAGCAGGGTTGGCAAAGGGAACCTAGTAAGACACTCCGTTCCCCACTTTCTGCCGAATTCTGGAAGCATTGCGTGTTGAATGGCAGAACTCAACGCCGCAATTTAGAGTAATAAATTATAGACCATTAAATAATAATGATTCACATGTTTCGTGTTGAGTGAGATGGTGGAGCCCAAAGCCCCCCTTCAAAATCCTTATTATAGTGAAAAATTTAACTAATTCAAACCAAATGATGAATGAACCTCCAGTGAGAAATGAACCTACAAATATCATGTCTACATTTTCAGTGAGCGCGATCTACTACCAATCTGGAGCCTTTTTAAGGTAAAATTAGCTCCATTCTTCAGCTTCCATTAATATATCAATTGTTTAAATTCTTAATACGTTACCCCATGATGTAACTTTCAATGTCATATAGCCATCAATGCCTTTTAAGGTTCACTGGATAAGAAAAAATCGCAATGCAGGAATATTTTATGCTTTAAGCATTCCGTATATTTTGACATGATTAAAACTCATAGTAAATGTTAAAAAATATGTAATAGTAGTAAGTTACGTTAAATTATGTTTATGAGAAGTACCTATGTTTATATGTATGTTTGTCAGTAGAAGTAGAGAAAAAACGGACAACATAGAAAACATAATTCAAATAACACGCAAAGTATCGTAGGCGTAAAATCGGGGAAATCTCTCGCAGGTGGCTCTCGTATTAATGACGGAGTGCGCACGAGATTGTGTTTATCCGTTTACACTAGTCAATATTTGTATGAATGAGTGACTGTATCAAATGAGCGAATGTATGAAGGATGAGTTTAGAAGTGAATCTACGTGCGGAATACTAAAAATAAACAATGAAACATATTACCAACCACAACACAATATTACCAACCAGCCCCTGTACCACAATAAGAAGGTAGGCAAGTCTGTAAGAGTGAAATGAATAGACTATTTTTTATGGACCGTCGAATCTTTTGTTGGTGCCAGCAATATTTTTATTTAAAAAAATATTTCAATAGAGATATTTATATTACAAATTGAAGGTTCTGTTCAAAGTTGACCTTTCACTGTACTCTAGACTGTATTGTGGTAGGGGCAGTGAGTGAGGGAGCCGTGGCACAGCGGCTGATTGTAAATGCAATAGTTGCGGCTTGAATTCCCAGTCGAGGAAATTAGTTATCATTTCCCCGCTCCTATAGCATGACAAAGAGAAGCGATGATATGTCGTACGTATGTATACGTCTTAACAGAAGGTTCCTTGTGTCTACGCTGTTATAACGTAAATGTAAGAACAACAATATATATACTTCTTATTTTTATTTTTACATATTCTCCGTATATTTCAATATATAGGCAGTTTACCACCACAATATACTTTTTAATCAATAATTCATTATAAATTCATGTCAATTCCTCCAAAACAAATTAGAACTGACAACCATCACTTTAACTTTTTGAACTTTTAAACCATAATATTCGATATCTAACATTAACGTATTCCTAAGACTGATGTGGCCCAGCGGTACAGCATCTAACTTTAAACACGATGGTTGGCGGATGGGAGGTTGGATACCCACTCTGGGGTACTAACTAATATTTAATAATTTTAACTAACTAATTATTTTAATTTCCTAGGAAAGGGTAGGACTCTTTGTATAAGAGTGACGTTGAGCATTGTCACTCAACACGCATTGTCTCGAATTGTAACTTGAAAGGAAAGCGCAGAACGGAGAATTTTGACTCTAGATTTCCACTGCAGAGAGTTGAGTCATATGCGGGATAAATGGTAAAAATGAAATAAGATAACCAAAATTAACCATACAAACTTCTTTATCCCGGATAATCAAACGTTTCCCGTAGGACAGTCATTAAAAGTTAGTACGAGAGTTTTAACAATATTTCATTTAGACTAAAAAAAATGTTAGAATAACTTCTTAATAAAATGATAATATAATTTTCTATACATGGTCGTCGTGGCACAGTAAAGAGAGTGTCTACCTATAAACGAGAGTTGTGGGTTGGATTCTATTTGGGGGTATAATTACTAACTCTTTCGCTATGCGTGAAGAACCGGCTAAGCTAACCGATCTTATCTAATCTTGCAGCGTGTATTTATTTTATTTTTTTGTTTAGTTTTAGCTTCACACTGTATCCTGCACATAGCAGGGCCGGCACAGTGGGCCTGGGAACCTAATGTAATGACATTGCCTTCATATTTAGACAGTGTGGAACGGCAGTTCCCCACTTTCAACCGAGTTCTAAGGCATTGTGTGTTGAGTGGCAGAACTAACCATGTTAAATATTTTTAAACAATTTTAAACAAGTGTTATTAGGAAATCACTTAGGAAAGGAAAATATTTATTAAGAAAACGTATAAAAATTTGAACGTAGATGGACTCTTTTAAGCTTGTAAAAAACTTATTTATGTTGTAAACATGTAAGCAACTGCAAATCCCGCTACGCTCAAATTTTTATACGTTTTCTTACTCAGTATTTTTCTTTGCTAAGTGTGGAATAACACTGAAATAAGTTGTATCAAGTGTATAAGAATTTTGACGTATCTCAATGAGAACGTATGGCGTAGTTGGTCAGAGCGCTTGGACGGTTTCCAAAGAGGCGCGGGTTCAAATCCCGTTACGTAAAAAAAATTACACTTTTTCTTAATAAGTATTTAACCGTGTTGCGTTACCAGAACGAGAAAATAAAAATATATAAATATTTAACTTCCACGAGTGGGAATCGAATCGCCACAACCTTAGCGTATACAGTCACATTCGTGTGCTACCGGGCCAAAACAATCTATATATTTCAATCTACGCATATACCACGTAAATAAATGCTCAAAACAAATTCACAAACAATATACGCAGCTTCGAATCCGTGGATTCCTTCATTTTTTTAATAATAAAAAAATACTTCCACCCTAGCTCTCAGTAACCAACCCTAGGCAGTATTTTAATCTACACGGCGCCCGCGGCCTGCATTGTCGCGGCCGTGGACGGTGGTCTTTTTGTAGTCTTTGTGTTGTTAAAGGCAACGCGACGCTCTCCAATCAAGAGAGTACCTATTAAAACTAATAACTGGATAGTTTTACGAGAATAAGGGATGGAAGGGGTTGGAATAGAGATACTATCTTGGCGCAATTGGACTGGCTAATTATAAACGTGATGGTCGTAGGTTTGTTGTTTTTGTTGGTTATAGCTTACATTGTTTTCTGCATATAGCAGCAATAATAATAACTCTGGAGGCATTACGTGTTGAGTGGCGAAAATAAACGCCGCGCTTTTTTTCGCTTGTAAAAAGCGAAAATTTTTAAAAATTACTAATTATTTCCCCCGAGTGGAGGTCGAACATACAACCGTCACGTTACACACGCCACACGGCCGGGCCCCTGCTACACGATGGCCTCAATGTCGTGAAATGATTATAGAATTTAATAATTTCATTTTTGATACAAGTAAAACAGAACGCGGCGTTCGATTTCGTCAACCAATCAATCAATCAATCACACAATATCTCGAAATGGGGTGGAAAGTGGAGGTCCTCGCTCTTAACTATATTACATACACGAGATTCTTGATTAATATTCAGAGTTCCATTTCAGTGGAAATACATAGTATGTTTAAAAAATATTTTGATGTCGTCTCAAGCAAAATGTTTCTTCCCAGAGCTTATTTTCCGATTTATTCAAAAGTAACCATTCCTTTACTTTTCTACGAGGAATAGCCAAGTCGTAATAATTTAAATAGTTTAGTACTAGCGACCCAAACCCGCTTAAACGTTTTGTTATAATAGCGGACCCGCGCGGCTTCGCCCGCTTGGACTATACGAACATTTAATAAATATATTTATTTTAATAAATATATTAATTATTTTCAGTTTTCAATAGAATCAGTAAGAAAATATACGCCTTAATAATCAAAATAAGCCGAAAAAGAATAATAAGTAGAGAAAAATCATATTATTAGAAAAAATATCTGAGTAATTGAAATGAAGGAACAAAATAAGTAAAAGTAACTAAAGGAAATTCTTAATGTTAGAAAAAATAGATAACTAATTAAAATTAACGGAAACAATAAGTAAACGTAACCAAAGAAAAATATTAATAAAAAGAAAAACAAAAAAAACCAAGTATTATCAACATAAAATAAATATTTAAAAATATTAAAATTAAGTAACACAAAATATATTCTATACTATAATAAAACAGTAAAAGAAAACATAACGCTATACGAAAACATATGAACAGATTTTTTAAAGGATCGATGAAGAAGAATATTCGTTACAATATATGATTTGGCG
>DWAP01001387.1:0-15999 GCA_018230625.1 Heliconius eleuchia
GCTGGCGACGTGACTCTACCACACGTACTTTAGTCGCCTCTTACGACACCACCAGGATGACCATATTCTAGGCCGGGATCACAAAAAATATATATTTACAACTGCCACTTCTGTAACCTATATTTCTGCTAGGAAATAAAAAATATATAAGAGTAAATTACAGTTTAAAATCCTTTAAAGCTTTAGAAACGTTACAATTTTATTCACTTGTTTCCTGTTATTATGGTTTTAATAGTATAGCCATCGCAGCGTTTTCCATTGCTATGAAACTTTTAACAGTCTTCTTCAAATTCGTTATACTTTTTAAAGACTATATATTTCTTTATAACAATTTTTATTTTTTAAAAGAAAGGTAGAAATATATTGCAAAGTATGAAAAGCCATCCAAAAAATTTTTATATTTTATTACTTATGTATGGGCTGTATTTATTATTTCGACATTTAAAGAAATATAATAAAATAACGTATGTTCCGAAGTAGGGCTGCTGTGTAATACAATACGCGGCGTTAAGTTTCGTGGTAACTACTTCTGTACAGGCAATTTGCACTTGACTTACTTAATTTAAGCATAATCTATTGCTAGATAGCGCCTATGTATATTTTTTTTAGCTTCACAACTGTATCCCGCACATTGCAGGGTAGGAACTTAGTGTCAAGACTCTTTGTTACCATTTAGACACTTCAATTCCCCACTTTCCGCCGAATTCTAGAGTGGCGGAATTCAACCACACTTTGTCTCTTTACCAGAGAATATAATTTTTATTCCATGATAAAATATAAGGTAAAATCCAGTTCTGTGTCCCTTTAGTTATACGAGCTATTAATATTCAAGGACTTATCTATAAGTTAATCTCAATATTTAGTTTAAATAGTTAAACACCAAACACTTTTATTAACGCTACAACCTCAGTTGTGGGTATAGTATACCCACACCAAAAGCTATTTCCTATTTCTATACAATTAAACTGTGAATACACTACATACTGAGGCCCATAGGAGGCCCATAGGCGGCCCTAACGCCTCAACAAGCGTGTGACTAAACACGGCAATTAAATATTTAATATTTTTATTTCCTCGGTATGGCAACAAGGCAAAGCACGGCGTTGAGTTCCGGCACTCTACACGCAATGCTTCCAGAATTCGGCGTGAAGTTGTAAATTATGAGAACGGAGAACGGAGTATCTCAACAATAGGTTTCTATAATCTCACGAAGAGAGAACGTAAAGTTAAAACAATCTGTAAAGCTCTTTTCATTTATTCTTAGTGTAAACCAACGCCGCGTCTTTCAATGTAACATAAAATATATTTTTAACTGTTATTAATTTTCTATTTGCTAAAAACGAATACCAATCATTTTTGAATAAATAAATTTAACGTAACACGTACTTACTTAACCGTATGTAAAATGTTAACACATGGATAACAGAAGTGGTTTCCCATAATAAAAATTCGGACTTGTACGATCTAATTTAACGGTAGTTTATTAGCTAGTTAAAGTTAACAATTCACTCACGTTTTGTTTCGTTTTATAAACGTTTCCTTTAAATATGTGTTAACCGTGTTCTAAAAAGAATGATGTAGAAAATTATAGAAAGGTGAAGAAAAATCAAATCACTTTTGGTACGAAATTAAACCTGCTGAATTTCTAAAACACAATTTTCACTATACTTTGTATCAAAAGTATATAACCTTTTTGTTACATTGAGAAATATGGTATCACAAAACTTGAGGAACTAATGAACCAAAATATGCCCATTTTATTGAGTTGGGAGTTTATTTAGGACGAGCAATAGCCCTGAAGGAAGTCTATTGAAAAGAAATCAAAGTTAGTTCTCAAGGATTCTGAAATGATATCGATTTTATTTAATTTGAGTTTTATTTCAATGCTAATGTTTTTTTTTTATAAAATAAAAAAAAATAGAACATAAACAACTGGTATTGGGGTACATGCATTTGAGTGTAAGCGCGACCTTTTTGTGGATTCGATTCCCACTCGAGGAATGAAAATTTTAATATTTTTATTTCCTTGCTTTGATGACAAGGCTAAGCTCAGCGTTGCGTTCCGCCATTCAACACGCAATACATCTAAAATTTGGCGGGAAAATGGAGAACGGAGCGTCTTAACACTAGGTTCCCTCTGCCTACCATGCTGTGTGCGGGATTTTATTTGGTACTCCCAAACTCCTTAAAATAGAAACATTGGTAATATAAAAATTGTTAAAATATTCCAACAATAACTAATTTTATTGTTTTTAAACGTCGTCGTCGTTAACATTTACTGTTATTTCATATCGTCTGATGCCGTATGCCTATTTCAATTGCAAATGGCCGACTGTCAGACTGTCACATACAACAATTGACAACTATGGAAATAACCACTAGTTAAATTTGAACTCTAAAATTGGGATAGGAAATATAACTAGACTATTTATTTTGCGGCCATTGCTGCGAATAAAACGAGACAACATTTAACTCATTTTACTACATATTAAATTTAATATACCTAATATTGCAAAAGAATAACTAAAAATGATTGCAAAACAACTTACATTGCGTTTCTACACATGTTTTTAAATAATATTAACTTTGTGCAATCTCCTACAATCTTTATACAGTAGAAAATTTTCTTGACATGTCATTATTTACTGTGAAATTACTTCTTTTCCTGCAAAGTTGGAAAGCACAGGGAACCTAGTAGGGCAGATGTAAAAACATCCTAACCTATCCTGTTCCTAACTTCCTACTAATTTTTTGAGACATTTTCGAATATGTTTAGTGGTAAAACTTAACGCTGTGCTTTGTCTACATGAGCAATGAAATGAAAATAAATTAAATATTAAGCATTCCTCCAAGTGAGGTTGGAACCCACAACCGTCGTGTTTACAGTTACATGCCGTCCCACTACGCCACAACGCAACGGCGTCAATTCAATTCAATTTAGTACTGCATCTTCACTTTGGAATAACATTCCCCGATCTCCGAGCTCTATAGAGGAATATAGTATGGGGCAAAATTTATTAAAAATATTTTCTGTTGTCTGACTTCTTTATTAAAGGCTTTATAGGAATCCTTTGTTTAGAAAAGTCGGTGAGTAAATATTGTGGATAGGACGAGTGTCTGACGTGGATGGCGGTCGCTTCGGTAGGTTTGGTCTGGTTGCTCTTTAGGTTAGCTTTGAAATTTGGATATGGCATTGGTTTAGTAAAATATTTATATTTAGAATAAGAAAAAATGTTATCAAAATAGTGGATTTAACTTAATAAAATATTTTCGTTTATTTACGCTGTATACGCATATAGCAGGTTATGCAGAGGGAGGGACCTGTGCTTTCCCTATTTTGGTTCCAAATTTTCGAGAGATTGTTTGAATGATGGTACTCAATGCCGTGCTCTGTCTTGTTAGCAGAGTGAGGAAAAGAAAATAATTTATTCCCCCGAGGCATTAAACCTACAACACCGCTCTTACAGTCAGACACTATCGCAATACGCCTCGATGAACGATGATGATGATGTCGATGATGTTTCGAACGTTGTATTCATAGTGTAATAATTTATTATAAATTATCGGAAAATACCACATCCATTTTAAGTATCAAATTTAATGTTCCACATAGCCGGCCAGCACGGCCATTACTCTGCCCGTTCGACACAACTGACGCAAGCCGATCGAGCTACGAGTTTATTACATTATTTTTCTTCAACTCTACCCTTTAACATCCCCCACTTGTTTACAGTACGGTAGGCGAGTCGTGGCCGCCCTGAATGATAACTACAACTGGCTAAATGGCTGCGCAGATTTTATTTTAGAAGTTTTTTGTTTTTAGAACAATGTGCAAAAATTCAGAAAACCCAAGTTCAGGGCGGCCACGACTCGTCGACCGTGCTATACAATGTTTTATAGCCACTTATTAACCGAGTTTTGTCTACATGAGTATCGATATTTACGTATTTTATGTGGGATTAGGAAAATAAATGGCTTCAATGTACTGTAAATTATGACTTCTCCGTGTTAGGCTGTTGTTTGGCAAGTGTTTTTTTTTTGTAAAAACAGAACATAAGATCTAGGAATATTTGGTTGTTAGTATCAGATTGAGAATAAAATTAAATGTTTTATATAACAAAAGTGATAATAATGATAAACATGGTTTAAGCAATGCTTAAGCAGTTTTATTTTAATTATTATTATTAAGATATTTAATATACCTCCCCCCTAACCCCTTAACCCTAATAGCGTCAAATAAATAAGAATTTCGTATTCAAATGCCCGTAGTTTTTATTACAATACAAAAAAACAACTAAAAAAATATATTAATGGGACAAAGAAAAAAGTTCAAGCAAATTTACCTTTCAACCCTCGCAAATGAAGTTCTAAGTAAGGGATTTTATTGAAACCAAACGTTTTGATTCATTGCAAATAAAAGAATAACATTAGTAAATTAATTCTACATATATACATTGTAACAATAGCTATACATATACCCTACCCTAGCTATACCCTATTGATTAATAATATATTTGTTTTCGATTGGAGAATTTTTTTATAGCTTTACGCGGTATCCAGTATATAGCAGGACAGGCAGAAGGAATCTAATATTAAGACACGTAGAAGACCTTGTATGTTGAGAGCGGAATTCAACTCAACACCGCGTCTGTTACCAGAGAGGGGAAATGAAAAAAAAATTTTTGCCTGAGTAGAAATCGAACCTACAGTCAACTCATTAGTTTTACTTATAAATATTTTATTTTTTTTCATTAAGCCGCTCCTCAACAACCAGTACATGGATCATGGATTTTTCGACTTGCTAGTCAAAAACTTGATACTTAAAACATTTATATTTCTTAGACATTTTATATGCTGTAATAATTAAAGAAATATTTATGAAAATTTAAGAATCAGCTTCACACTGTATTCCGTAGACAGCAGGGTAGGCACTAGGCAGAGGGAACCTAGTGTAAGGCACTCTGTTCCCTCACTTTCCGCCAAATTTTTCGAATTGCGTTTTGAATAGTGGAACTCAACGCCGGACAATTAAGAAATAATAATCTACTCTGCTGTATGCGGGATACAATGTGGAGCTGATTTTTGATTATTAAAACTATATATGATACCTAAGTTCTGAAGTCTTGAACACCACAATTTATCTCATATGACGGACAACAATATAGTCGAAGGAGGAATTATAACAATAACGTTTACGACGGCTTCAAATACCAGACGGATATATGGCATTTATATGAAGGGTTGACTTGAGGTGTGTGGAAATTTATAGTAGGAAAATTTATATTGAAAGTTAATTTTTTCATAAAAAGTTGTAATTTTTATATGTTTTTTCTTTATGATTTGGCGTTATTGGCTGCGGTACTGTATAATCAAAATCAAGGATTTTCTTTTCAAAAACGATAACTTTATCCAGCAATCGACATTTTTCTGACACAAAGTATCGATTTAAAAATATTTTTTTTATGTTATTAAATTTATTAATATCTTAAAAGTTAACATCATCTGTTCTGATGACTGATCGTGAAACGTTTGATTTTAAATCGAAATTATGGAAATTATATTAATTTATGGAAATTATAATATAAATACTTGGATTATCTTTAAAGACAAGAATAATAACTTTGTCAACCACAGGACGACAATTCTTTGAAATAACAAACAAATTTTCATATGTAGATGCTTTTGTAAATTCATAATAATATTGACATTGTTGTGGTTGTTTTCATAATAAATAAACATTTCTCATATATAGTTTATTTCACACAGCTATGATGTTTTCGATTGTGATAAAACAAAAGCGATCCAAAGTTAGAACAAATATAATATGGAATAAATGTTACTGTAATTTTATATTGTCATATTAATAATAATATAAAGTCAATTCAATTATTTCGTTTATTTGTTATTTAAAATTTTATGTCTTTAGGTTTTTAGGTCTCAATTTTCAAGACATTGCAGTGACTGAACTCATCGCCGCGCTTTGTTACCAGAGTGAGTATATGAAAATAATTCACAAACGTCGCGTTTATATAAAACATATTATATATTACTACATTTTAATATAACTCGACTCTAAGTATAAAAGTAAATATAAAAGTTCTAATTCTAATTTCCCCGATGTATGATAAATTCGCCGCCATGTTACAGCCCGTCAACGCTAACAAATGATGGCAGGAGGCTTCTAACAGCATTTTGTAGGGAAAAATGCGACACGACTATCCTTTTACTGTTTACATAGCATACCTTAATTTTTATTATATTATTCATTTATAATATATTTTATTAAGTACTTGAAAATTATATTTTCAGTAATAAAGTAAAGTTAAGATATCTCACTTTCACTTGGAATAGTTGAGCTGAGTGGTAAGACTGTGTTCTGTATTTTATAAAAAGGATTTGAATATATTTTGATATTTTATCATGGCACCGTAACAGCCAAATGGTTGTAAACGATACGGTTACCGGTCTGATTTCCACTCGTGTCGTGGCCTTAAAAAATGAATTAATTATTAATTATACTGTTGCAATCAGAAACCAACTAATTGAATGCTCCTTTAATTTTAAACTTTTTTTTTTACACAAACCATTAAGTATAATAAAAATATTTGTTAATTTATTAATGTTTTTAAAGTTATTTATTAATTATTTTAAAACCCCTGTAAATGCGACATGTTGTGAGTTTGATCTTACTCGAGGAAGTGAAATAAGTGTTATAAAATAGATATTTAATCTATTTTATTTCTTCGCTCTGGTGTCGAGGCAAATGCGACGTTCAGTTCCTCTACTTAACATGTAATGCCTCCAGAATTCAACGGAAAATGGAAAACAGAGTGTCTTAACACAAGGTTCCCTCTACCTACCCTGCTGTGTGCGGGATACACCGTAAATCTGATTAATTTAATATTCGTTAATTATGTTTAAAAACATGTACGTACGGTCAACTATTAATATTTAATGGTTTATTTATCTTATTTTATATTTAATTACCTTATTTTATCAAATAAAACGAACAACAAGTAACTATTAGTATTTACAATTTGACTAAAATCATTTATATTAGTCTCCGTAGCACCACTGAAGAACCTAAACGATTATCGTTTCTAATAAAGCAAAGATTTACCAAACTAAATTACAAACATTCCTATTTAAAGATGTACTTAGAAACCTTATTTAGATACAAGACAGAGACGCAATAAAGATGACATATGAGATTTGTTGGAACACTAACTTTTGATCTCCAATCAGACTGACTGACCGTATTATGTTGGATCTACACTGTAGTACCAACAAAATACAGTAAATGAGTATATGTGTGTGTTATACTAGTCATGTACGATGGCGTTGCTTGTAATATTTTAAATTTTAAAATTTGGTATTAAAATACGATCATGATGTTATCTAGAGGATATTTAGAGATTATGATTTTCTTCTTTTAAATTACTGGTTAGAGAACAAATAATATTTATATACTACATATCTAGATCTAACTGATAAAAAACTAAACAATATAACTAACTTAAGAAAAGTTTTAAAGTATGATAATATAAATCACTTTTTTTATTTCATTTATTCACAACAACTGGCAGCGATGTTTTTGCCATATGTCCGCGAGAGTAGGGTTTATTTTAAATTTAAAAAAAACACATGCACATGTATATTTTAGCATAAATTTAGAATGAATATAGAGTCCTTGCTCCCAGGCCACAATTTGCAGTGGCCAACTTGGAAATAACTGAATCAATAACTTAAGTAAAATAAGTAGCTAAGTTGGCTGATTTTATATCAACATTCCAAAATGGAGATACGTTCTGAGAGGTCAAACAACATGTGACTGAGGCACCAATGCACAAAACATCCTGCACCAAATGTCCGTTTACGTGCTCGAGTGACGGCTTGACAAGCGCAACGGTAATGGAGTCAACGTAGTTTAATACTTACAAAACTTAATATGACCAGTCCAATCATTGACGAGAAAAAAATGAAACGTTAATATAAATTACAAAAGTCCATAAGCAACATTCTATGAACAGGTTTTACCGTTCTATATAATCATATGCGTAATATCATATTCAATGAACAACACGTTAAACATAACGCGGCGTTGAGTTCCGTCACTTTAAACACAATGTCTCGAAAATTGGTCACAAAAAAAATATAAAGATTATCATATAGCCCTCATTATTTTTCTACACTACGATTCAATAAAACTAATCAATTTCTCCGAATCAAACAAATAAAAACCCTTTTATCTAAATTTGAACACCAACAAACTTTGAATCTAAGTTGTATTACACTTGTCTGGGCTTTCAAAATGTTAAGCTTAGATCTCGTCGACAAAACTATATGTTTACAATACCTACATATATATATAAATTTCATTTTTTATTTTATCTTGAACTTAGTGTTTGACACTTCGCTCTCTATATTTTGTGTTGGCTAATGGAACTCAACGCTGATATTTGTTAATATTTTGTTTTTAGCTTCACGCTGTATGCCGCACAAAGCCTCATTCCTATTAAGACTCTGCCGCTCAATTTTAGAGGTATTGAAACTCAATTGAAGTTGAAGTAGTGAAACTCAAAGCCGCGCTTTCCCTCGTTATCAATGCGAAAAAATTAAAATATTAAATATTTTATTACCTTGAGTGAAAATCGAACCCACAGTCCTTACATTCTTAAAGTGTTATTCCAATAAGTGTGGAAAAAAAAATAACATTTTCGTTATAGTATTCTTTCTTACCAAACGATAATTCTAAGTAATTCTAATCTTTGGATAGAGAAAATTTGTAAAAATCTCACTACGGAGATACTAACAACATAAATAAATTGTAACAAACGTAGAAGAATTTCGACGTTTGCTCGATGAGAACGTATAGCTTAGTTGATCAGAGCGCTTGGACTGTTCCCAAAGAGGCGCGCATTCAAATCCCGCTACGGTCTAATTTTTGCTCCTTTTCTTAATAAGTAATGGATTCCCCCAAGTGAGCATCAAACCCACAATCATCACGTTCTCAGTCATTAAAACTATACATAATATCACACGTAATACTTACTTTATGTACCATCACGGCATTAACCTCGTTTTTGGCACTTCGCTCTCATCACAGCCAGGCGCGTAAACTTAAGGACTTTGTTTACTAAAACTTTGCAAAGCACAATACTAGATGGTTTCACGTATCATTTACAATGGGAATAATATCCTGTAATTCAGTACGGGGTTATAATTTAGGAGTTTCGTCTGCTGCCTAGGTTTTAATTTGACTGTGCCGAAATAATATTGGTAGTGTGTTTAATGGGTTTAGTAGATGTTGATTTTATGTTAGAGTTCACTTTTTTTTCAGCTTCACGCTTTATCCCGCACACAGCTGGGTAGGCTGAGGCAACCTGGTGTTAAGACACTCTGTTCCCCATTTTACTTGGAACTTATCGGCGCACTCTTTGCCTTACCGCCATAGCGAAGAAATGAAAATATTAATAAAGAATGATTTATTCTCT
Source organism: Heliconius eleuchia (assembly GCA_018230625.1). Classification (NCBI taxonomy): domain Eukaryota; kingdom Metazoa; phylum Arthropoda; class Insecta; order Lepidoptera; family Nymphalidae; genus Heliconius; species Heliconius eleuchia. Next base: position 9,495 of record DWAP01001387.1, read on the forward strand.
TTTGTGGGGATCAAACCCACAACCGTAGGTACAAACAACTTGTTCCCCTGCTCTACGACGGCGTCAACTTGTAGGAATAAGTATATTTATTACACCTGCAGGGATGTCAATTGTTAATAAATTCTAAATGACTTTAACCCTTAAGCTTACACTTGGTTTGCAGGAACTCCTCTGAGTTCAAAAATATAAAATATATGAAATTAATATATACATAATTAATCTCTTATATAACATAGGAGATTTTTTATATATAATGGTACGCCTTTGTGGGTGGTCTGACTAGCAATTGATCGGTTTTTAATGTTTTGTCTTTAAATTGACAACACTTAAATAATTCGGGTCAGTAAATACACAAATATATATTTAAAGCGGACGAAGCCGCAAGTGGTTCGCTAGTTTAAAAATAAAAATGTACCTACCCATTACTTACATGAAATTTTATAATTACAAAGACAACAATGCTCTTTGAAATAGCAAACAACACAGTGTTCCAACCGCAGAAATTAATATCTGAGACTTGAGAGGAACGGTACAAAAAACACCGACTCCGACGACAAGTATCGGTTACGATAATGGGCGGACGCAGCGCCATCTGGCGATTCCGATGGCCTTATTGTTTTACAGTGCTCTTGTTTATTGTATTTGTAGAGTAAATTACTGTGGTCTAGATATTGTATTTTGTGATGTACTTGTTATGATATACGTCGCTATGATGTATGAAGCCGTCGTGGCGCAGTGCTGTGTTTGGATTGTTGTGGGTTCGATTTCCACTCGGGGGGTTGAGTTCCATAAAATGCCACGCAATTTCTCGAAAATAGAGCGTTGGAAACTACTGAATCTTCTTAACGCATCGTCTAGCGTATTGCTTTAAGAAACTTCTTTTATGCCCATCTGCTATATGCTGCATATAGTGTGAAGATAATAATATAAGATATGGATATGAATATGTGCTATCAATTGCAGTTGATATCTACCAGTGATTATTAAATGTCTTTAATTAAAATAACCGCCACAAAATGTAACGTAACGATAGAAACAAACTGAAATGTAAATGAAATTATTTATATCTACCTACAAAATCTTGGAAACCTTGATAAAAAATTGTTAAAAAAATAATATATTTCATTTGTGTGTGTGTGGGTTTTTTTTTTTTAATTTAAACACACATTAAAAATTAACAATCTAAGTGCGGCGCTGTTAAGTTCCACCACTCAACACGTAATGACTCAAGAATTGGAACGCTAGGTTCCTTTTACGTGGTTGCCATATGCAGGATAAAACGTGAAGCTAAAAAAACAATGTCTCAATACTTCTAAAATAGACGATATCTAATGGAAAACGACTACTTTTTAACTTGATTTTGATGATCTATAATAACATTTCTAGTAAAATTTCATACTGTATCTATACATATTTTGAAATAATATTTTAATCTACATTTTTTATTTAGATGTAAAATAAAATACACATTCGTTTTAATAAACAAAAAGCAAATTCATCAACGAATTATCTCTATACAAAGCACTTCTTACCAGAGTTGGGGCTAACCAACCGTGGGTAAGAGGCTCTAATGCACACAGCGTGGCCGCGCTGCGGGACGGCAATTGCTTTTGAATTTATTTGTTCTCTATTAATATATGGTACGTAAATATATGATGTCTGAGTGTCAATGTGTGGTTGTGACTTCAATTCCAACTTAGGGAAATACTTGTTTATTATTGTATTCGTAATAATATTCGATTATATAAATGAAGCACGGCATTGAAATATGGTGTTCAACGCACAATAATTTTCAACGTACTGCGCAGTCGATGAGTCGTGACCGCCCTGAGGTTAGATTTTCTGAACTCAGAATTTTTTTTATCAAAAGTAAGAAAAATCCCAAAATCTATTTGTACAGCTATCTACATTCTACAGCTAACTTCATGACTTCCACAACTCGTCGAGCATACTGTAAGCAGAGTGTAGAGAAAGAAGTGTGTCAACAACCTATATATTTTATTTTTCAATAAACAGAGGCTTACTCTCTGTTTATTGAAAAATAAAATATAGGTATTCAAAGATATACAATATAGACAGATAGATAGATATAGATTGCGTGTCGTATATTTTAAGTAAGTATAGAGTACATTTTGAAAAGTGAATTTTTAACTCTCTTTGGACCTTTTTGCTTAGAAAAACCTTACCTTAATACCAACAGATATTTTGTTTCAGTGTCAAGTGTGTGACTGAAAACTCGACTCGGCTACGGATTTCAACACGGAGGAAGGAGGATTTTTTTTTATTTTTTTTATTTCCTTGATCTGGTAACGCAACGTTAAGTTCTTTCACTCGACACACAAATTAAGCAAAGCGTGGGAAACGGAGTGTCTTAACACTACTTACTGTTTCCTAGGGTCCGTTTCCTGTTCTAAAATGGTGCAGTGCGAAGCTAAAACATGTTCACAGTAAACCTTACCTATTATTGTTATGATTCCTATCTTTTTTTTAGTATAATTCAGATTAGAACAATATACCAATTAACTCAGACTTTTTACATCAATGTTTTAATTTTAGCGGAACCCTTCGTTCACTTCCTTTAATAAATGTAAAGTAAATGACAAACAAGCGAGAACTCTAAATAAAAACGTAAACTCCTTCTGTTGGTGATATTACGTTACAAAGTACCTAAGTGCTTTCATCATTCGTAATTTGGAGTACTACCCACGTCTCTTATAAATACAATTTTGTTTATCTAACTTTCTGCCCCATTTAGGCAAAGAAAAACTAGTAAAAAATCATTTGAGTCTCTAATTTTCAATGGAAATGAATATTTATGTGCATAAAACTTTTTCGTTGCTGAGTGACAAACAGACCACGCGCTAGCAACGCGCAGCAACGCAGCGTTGAACGCTGAAATTTAGCATGTAGGTTCTTTGGGGAGTAAAGAAGAGCTAAGAGAGAATGTCTCAAAATACCCACAAACGGAATTTTAGGTACTAAAATATAGTTTTGTAGTGCAAGTTTTATTATAGTTTATACAATGTTGGCGGTACAGCACTCTCGACTCGACATTGGCGAATCGTGGCGGCCCTGAAGTTAGCTGCGCAGATTTGATTTTTTTTTCTTATTTTCGATTATTTTCTTCTTGAGTGAACGGTGCCCAAAAGTTTGGAAGTCTAACTTCAGGTAGGCCACGACTCGTCGACCGTACTATATTTTAGATTTAAAAACAGATCGCTGTCGTGGAGTATTTAGAACGTGCTTGACAGCACACAATCGTTGTAGATTCAAATACCACTCTGTAAAATTGCTCAGAGCTTCTTATCCTGCAAATGCAATGCGATTTCCCGAAATTCGTCCCCATATAATGCTTAGTAGTGTCGTCTCTGTTTACATATTTTTATGTGTAAATGTTTTAACTTAAATTAATTTCTTTTTATTGCCTTATCGACAAATGGTGGCATTGAGGTTGGCAGTTTAACACTTATAGAGGAGAAACTAGAATATAGTTTGATCGGATAATGTGTTCCGTATGACTGTTCACATGATTCTCTGCGTTTTTGTCAATGTATGCATATGAGAAGATAAATATCAATCCATCGTGCATTTATGTTTTACCACTTTGAAACATTGTATAATTGTATAAATGGACTATTGGTTTCGAAATTGAATATAAAATGCACCTGAGGAAAGTAATTCCAGAATTTTATGCTTTAAGTGTAAAATTAGAATATTTATTATCTAAAAAACTATATTGAATGAAAACTAGAATATTTAGATCATGTACGACCAAAGAAGGTATGGAAAACTAAATGAATAGCTACTCTTCTTCTTCTTCCTGGCATTAATCCCGGCTTTTGCCAGGGTCTGCCTAGGAAGGAACACAACCTACTCCACTTTGCACGGTCTTTAGCGACCTACATACTGAATAAATTGTTCAGTTCATATTATTTACTTAAATTGGGGTTAATTTACATAACAACTAAATATAAATAAAATACAAAATAAACAAGTTAAAAAAATTATAATTTATGACGTAACAACAGTTACATGGGAAATTTTATACGCACAATAGTCCGTTAGCGCTAAGAATAGTGGATACGCTATTTTTTTGCTAATTTGAGACGTAAAGAAATATGCGCCGAAAGCAGCCGCCGCGGTATACCACCCCCAGACTCGATCGTGATTGTGAGAATAAACACATAAAGATACAATATTACACGCAATTACTAAATTTCCTAAGTGTTGATTGTCGGTTCCTCCCAACGCCATTGCAAAAGGAACCAGCCCTGAAATAAGATGGATGGCACTCAGCCCCTGGTCTCCACGGTAGAGATCGGCGTTTAAACAGGGTAAAGCGAGATATCGAGTGGCATGATAACTGATGTGGTACATGGATTTAAAATCTTTGTTGAATGCTCCACCTGAAAATGAAATGTATAATATTTATTTATGATTTTACAATTAGGTATATTATAAGCTAATGTTTAATTACGTTATATGAATAAGTATGTTTTTTTTTATTTTCACTTAATAAATATTGTGGATACGGAATTAAGCTCTACGCCTTTTAAAACTAACTCTACTACTTAATGTAGATTACAAAAATAACTCTATATACAAATAAACATTTCACAGTTAAATTTCTTCTACAAGTTAGAATATATCTAATTTAATCAATAATTTATTAATTAATCTTACTTTGATAGTTCAAAAATCCTAAAAGGCCATGAATAAAATAATTAGCATGCATGCCTGGATGTGAGTAACTTTTTACATGTGTCCGAGTTATTCCTTGGCCGGCGACGCAGCATAATACAATATGGGCTATCGAGGCATTTATATCGTCCTCTTCGCCCATTATATTTTAAAAAGTTATTATAAATGCATATATTAACTAAAATGTAAGAAAATAATATAAAAGATAGAAAATTATAATTTGACAAGGTTAAAAGATAATCAATTGTTTTAAACTGATTTATTATTTATATAAAATAATTTTTTGCCTAAATTTACTACAATGTTTAATTAAATCGCAAACGCTTGTGGCTTCACTGAGTAATTTCTTGTGCTATAATGTATATTTTTCTATGATTTATCAACGATCAATAATTTCATAACTAACAATTTATTATATATTTATTATTAAACTTAATAAATATTGCTATTGCAAAAATAAACTATAGACTAAAAAGACATCAAGAAGCTGGCCATACTATAATGCTCATAGACAATACCAATCCAAACCAAAAGGCTTCCATTTTGCTGCTAAATGCGTAAAATTTTCCAAAAAATTAACGTACTAAATTGTGGTTGGATTTCCAAAACGTGATTATTTGGTGAAATTATTAAACGCAGTGATTAACAGTTAGAATGGCAGCCAGCGATTCAGGGACGGATGACTCACTTTATCCCATTGCGGTACTGATTGATGAATTGAAAAATGAAGATGTACAACTAAGATTGAATTCCATTAAAAAGTTGTCGACTATCGCACTTGCTTTGGGCGTGGAAAGGACAAGATCTGAACTGATTCCGTTTTTAACAGAAACTATATATGATGAGGATGAAGTACTACTTGCACTTGCTGAGCAACTTGGTAAATGGTTTTACTATAGTTGTTAAATGTTATTAAATTTTATCATATTTGCTTTCTCATTGTGTAATATGTAGCCAATAATATGTGTAAATAAAAAGTAGTAAATAATCAATTCCAAAAATATGTTAAATATCTCATATATAAAATGTTTATTATTAGGAGGACATAATGCTATTATTTTGACGTATGAAATGATTTTTATACTTTTTGTTAGTATAAAAACATTAATATATTGCTAATAGAAAATATAATATACTTCCAAACCATTATTATTGTATTAACAAATCATTGAAAATAATCAGAACTAAATTATGTTTATCATTAGAATAAAATTATAATATTATTTTTTAATCAATGTAATATTTACAGGAAACTTCATAAACCTGGTTGGAGGAGGTGAATTTGCCCACTGCTTGCTTCCACCACTAGAATCTCTTGCCACTGTAGAAGAAACTGTAGTAAGGGATAAAGCAGTGGCTTCGTTGAGGGCTGTTGCAGCTCATCATTCGCCACAAGCCTTGGAACAGCACTTTGTTCCTCTTGTCCAACGTTTGGCAGGAGGAGATTGGTTTACTTCAAGAGCCTCAGCATGTGGATTGTTCAGGTATTTACTTATTCCTAATTATCTTATATGTTTCTTGAACTTCTATTTCAAGACCTTTGTGGAGTATTTGTAAATGGCTTTGGGTTTGATCACCATTCATGGTGAATGATTAAATTTATATTTATTTCACTTCTTCATTCTGCTAGTTAAAATATGGCATGAGTCCACCACTTAATATGTATTTGCACAGAGAATTGATTAAAGAGTATCTTAAAACTAAATTTGCTTTGCCTGCCCTGCTGTGTGATTAAAATGGAGATATGTTACATAACTTAACTTCACGCTTTATCCCTAGCGGGGTAGTCAGAGAGAACGGAGCG
>DWAP01001388.1:0-15998 GCA_018230625.1 Heliconius eleuchia
CAAAGTTGTTCTGAAATTGAACGGATCAAATATTCTTTTTAGAGATCGGTTCTTTAGTTCAGTTCTATAATAAAACGAACACCTCTACATATTTGTATCTATCATACACCAAGGCAAGCCACACACACACAATATTATTGTCAAATCAATATTGACAATAATATTGTTCAATATAAGGTCCCAAGCACTATACAATATTTCGTAGTAAAATCCGACTCAGTTATCGTTGCTTTAATTATTGCATTTAGCTTACTTTAAAAAAACGCAATAAAAAAATATTGATCAAAGACTGGGAAAAAAAATATTTTAATAATTTCAATATCATTAATGAACTACAAGAGAGGCCATTCATGGCCCAAGGGCACAAAATGTGACTATAACACGACAGGTGGTGGGTTTCATTCCCTTTTGAAGAATATAGTTTATATTTTCATTTGTTCGCTCTGGTATCGAAGCAAAACGCAGCATTGAGGTCTGCTACTCAACACGCAATGCTTTCAGAATTCGATGGAAAACGGAGGACTGTGTCTTAATACTACGTTCGCTCTGCCCACATTGCTGAATGCGTGAAGCTAATTTTAATAACAGAGAATGATTTGAAAAACAACATCAGGATGAGAGGATTGGAGGAGAGAGGAAGAATCGTGGTGCAGGGGAACAAAGTGTAGCTGCAAACGCTACTAGTTATAGTTTCGATCCCCACTACATAGAAATAGAAATACATATTTATAAAATAATATATTTCCATTTTCGCCGTGTGATCCCGGCCTAGAATAGGATCATCCTGGTACTGGTGGTGTCGTAAGAGGCGACTAAAGTACGTGTGGTAGAGTCACGTCGCAAGCAATGGCAACACGCATGGGCAGTCTCGACCGGATCATTACCACCTCCGACATTTAAAACCAGCGTGAAGTAGTGGTTTTATGCCACTGCATTTCGAATCACGTAATGCCGGGTTCCGGCGCCCAACCCATCTTAAAGGCCGTGCTCACGGGGCCGTAATCACTTACCATTAGATGACCCGAACGCTCGTTTGTCGTGTCTTTTCCATAAAAAAAAATCTTTGCTCTCATGTCGCAAAACGCGGCGGCACAGCAAAGGCGGAAAATCGGCAAAGGAGTGTTTTAACACTAGGTTCCCTCTGCCTACCCTACTATATGCGGGATATTATTGATAGCGTAAAACCGAAAAAAAACTTGGTAGTCGTAAACTATATCAACCATTTAAGTAAAGCTGAAGTTTATTTATTTTGATTATTAGTCTAATGTGTCGAAAGCGAACACGGTATACGTATTTACTAACACGAAAGTGTAGTAAATGTATATTTTTTTATTACCAGACTCTTTTCGTGGGCGTTTATTCCCGCCAGATGTATTGGCTTGTTTAAAGTTAAGGCAAACTACGTTATACTAGCAAGGCTAGATTTTAGATATATTATTTACGTTTCTATTTCCTTTAATAACCCCTAATTATTCTCAGGATACAGAGTGCTGGGGTGCTCCATTTGAGTATTGTTCAAGACACTTGTAATATAATTATAGAAACATTATCGCGTCTGGGATGATGATTGGCTAATCGGATTGGTCTGGGTTCTTTCTTATAAGAGGTCCTGAATAGTACCACTTCCAAGTTAGTAAGAACGCCGTCTTAATTACATATTAGAGTAATAATCCTCAAAATTTCAGCTTTGCTTTCAAATAAAACTTGTTTCGTACAAAGAAGCGTAATAGTAGACGTTGACATTATAATGTCAACTAAAACTAAACAAACGTCATCGCTACGTTTACGTTCACTGTGATCCACTCTTATAACAAAACGCCGATATACCTAGTTTACTTTTATTTTGTTACATTTAAGTTATTTTTATGGCATTCTATTAAGTCTAGCAGTCTAGTGTAAACTTCAAAATGCGGATAACTAACGTGAGACGCGGCAGAATTATTCGTGTGACCCTAATAAGTACATTTGTGTTAATTTTGGTATATGGTTTACATTCATATTCTCAAGGAAATCTCGGCAGCGATACAAATGAAGTTATTTTATCAGATGACCAACCAAAATATTATAAATTTCATAGAGATGTATACCCTGTTTTAAAAACCGGTACGTTATTTTATAATTTCATAACTTATATTTCATTTACATTTCACTAGGACAAGTACTGTTATGTGTCGTGGCCGGTGTGTATATGAGATTTTATCACCTTACGCAACGTAAACATTATTTGATTGAATTGTAAAATCTTCTGAGAACATAATATAGTAATCAATATTTCTTATAATAAATATCACAAAATCGAAGCTTTCATATTCACTTATGAATAGATGCTTATAATTATAAATATTAATTAATATTAATTCCTAGAATTAAAAAAAATGTTTAATTCAGATTATCTATATTGATTGTTATACAATCAATGCTTTACATTTTAGATAAGAAAATAATTTTCTTGTTACTTTGATAATTTTAATTTGAAATTTATGTAAATATTTTGTTTTTTTTATTTTACTGTTTGTATACAGCTAATGTACCAAACAATTTTAATTACTTAATAGAAATAGAAGTATTTGAGTAGATTTTATCTATATTTATTTATTATTCATGTATCAATTGTCATAAGAAAAAATGATAATTTTATAGTATTTATTATTGCTTTTACCTTTTTTTGATTGGATTTGGATTGTAATTTTAGTGATAAATTTTAAATAAATTATAGTCTATTAATTTTGGCATGAGACATAATGTAAACAAAGAAATATCATTTCTAAAACCATAATGTAAATTTTTCATGTTTTAAAATATAAAAAAAATCAATATAATCAGAAAACAACTTTACACTTAACACAACATGAAACTTGATAAAAACAATAAAAGTAACAACAATCACAACAGTACTGTCTTATCGACAGATTGACCAATAGTAAAAATTATGATGATGAGAAAACATCATGTTTTAATGTAAAATGTTCACAGTACCAGTGCTCTAAAATTTATTATATTTAGTATTTCAATACTACAATATATGGCTCAAGTTTGAGAAGAAGTTGACTTTTGGATGTTTTTACGTGTCAAGTATTTAAACACAATATTATTAAAGATTAAGAAAATAATTCATGGTATTTTATGATACTGTAAAATGGGGTAAATAATTTTTTTTCCTGGCTCTAAAAATGAACAATCTTTATTTTTGATTATTATGAGTATAATAATAAATATAATAATATTTTCACTTTAAATTTTATAAAATTGCACATTGTACATCTGCAATTTTTTTTACTTGAGAATATTATTATATAAATCACTTCATTGAAATTACAATTTTGAATCATAATTATATTAACAAATAAATTCTATAGAGATTGTTCAATAATATTATTTGCAGTGCTATCAGCATATTACTTCCATAAATCCATAGATATATATTTTATACTTAATATAGTAACTCCATCAATTGTGACCTATAAACTAATCTTTTTTTATTTGGTTACCTATTATTCATAGCTCCTTGAACAAATACATTGTAAAGGATATGAGATAAAATGTGAAGCATAAAAAATATATTTATAGTACAAGTACAAACCTAATATTGATAAAAACTAATTAAATATTACAGAATTAGGTAATTTTGAGCCAAAGTCAAGGAAATCTGTGAAAGGTCCAGGAGAAGATGGCTTACCATATCACATGTCTCAAGACCGCGCAAATGACATTGCGGAGTCTGAAAGTGAATATGGAATGAATATTGCAGCTTCTGATGATATTGCAATGAATAGGTAAATTTTTATTTACCTATTATTAAGAGGCCAGTTGAGGCGCAAGGGCATAAAGTGTGACTGTAAACACTACTAGTTGTGAGTTTGTTCCCCGTCTCAAGGAAATGAAATATTTATTTAAATTTATATTTCTGTTTCTTTGCTCTGGTGTCGAGGCAAAGGGCGGCGTTGACTTCCGCGACTCAACACACAATGCCTGCAGAATTCGGCAGAAAGTGGGAAAAGAAGTGTCTTAACACTAGGTTTTCTCTGCCTACTACTACTGTGTGAGGGATACAGCGTGAAGCTGATTTAATTTATTTTTTTGCTCATACATTTTAGAAAGTTTTATGTATGTTAAAATAATAATATTTTTACTAAAATTGGTGACGTACATAATATTAATAACATTAGAATAATCTAAAACTTAGTGCACCTGTAACTCGATTTCATCAATATGTAATTGTTTTATGGGACAATGTGCACACTTTTACAGTACGATCCCAGAAATTATATAATCAAGAATTTTCTATATCACAATTTAAAAAAGTTATAAATAAACATTCGTGCTATAAATAAACATTCGTTATCAATTTTATAATTAATAATAACACCCCTTGGGAATGAGACGCTTGCTGCAATCTATATCCAACGTATTACTATCGCTAATAAGTAAATGTGAATCTGGCAACAAATTAAAAAAAAATCCTGCGGTGATTCTTCTCAAAGCTGAGGCAGTATCTTTTAGACGCTTTTCGACACAGCGGCCTATATTATAAATGTGATAATGATCGAAATCAATAAACCCTAAATGTAAAAATGTTGTAAGATTTGATATTATTATCTGATAAACTGATTAACACTGTCATGGCTTAAAAGGAAGTCCAAATGGTCATAATTATTAATTGTTTTAATCCCCCATTTAAAAATATTATTATATTTGTAATGTTTTTTAATTTGAAAATTATGCAAAGTGGGTAAATATCCATTGGCCAACATTGATAAATGTGGATTCGGTAGGATTATATTTGAATTATTTTTTTATTTTATTCCTCCTACTTTAATCACGTAGTCTGTAAAAACTTAGAACAGAAAAGTTTAAATTAAAATCAAATTAAAACACCTTCACGCTGTATCCCGCACACAACAGGGTAGGCAGATAGAAACTAGTGTTAAGACACGACAACGGAAACTGTGTGTTTGTCTTAACACTAGTTTCCGTTGTAGTGTCTTAACATTAGTGTTAAGACACTAATTTCCGTTGAGAATGTTCTTGCTATATGCAGGAGAAGCGCAACGCGAAAAATTAAAATTAAAATATTTATCTCATTTAACAGAGTGACCAAACGTAATATTAGGTAGAACATTCCATTTTAGCGATGTTGCGTGTTGAAGGGCGGAACACAACACTGTTTTGCCTTACAAAACCAAGGACATGAGAATAATATCGTTAGTTTTTAATAAAACGTTACCATAAGCCAAAACGTTAAGTGTCAACCGAGCTTATCGAGCTTACAAATAAATAAAGACTCATGGTACCATGATTATTTTATATTATTATTAATACATTTTTCCAGATCAATACCAGACACGCGCTTAGACGAGTGCAAATTCTGGCACTACCCACAGGATATGCCGACCACGTCTGTCATCATTGTGTTCCACAATGAAGGGTTTTCGGTACTGATGCGCACTGTACATACAGTTATTGATAGATCGCCACCACATTTATTGCATGAAGTTGTGTTGGTAAGTTAATATTTAAGCAAGAGGGAACTTGGGAACCTAGTGTTAAGACACTCCATTCCTATTAAGACACTTCCGTTTCGTATTTTCCAATAAATTCTGCAGGTGTTGAGTCCTAGAACTCAACGCCGCAATTTGCCTTGTCACCATAGTAAAGAAATAATTACAATTTCTTTCAATGGGAATCAAACCCGCCACCTGCCGCTTTTACCAGTCACACGCTTGCTCTCGTGGCACAAGCGTGTGACAGTAAACGCGACAGGTTGCGATATACATATTATATATTGTCAAAACAAAGAACAGGGAACTCTAAAATTTTTTTAGCTTTAAGTTGCAAATATAGCAGGGTAGGCAGGAACCTAGTGTTAAAATAATTCACTCCTCCGGGTGAGAATTGAATAAATAAATAATTATAATTATTTATATATTTAATTTAATCTATTTTCTGCAGTTTGCTAATATATAAAGTAGAAAGTAAGAGTTGATTTACTCTACAAGCTATGGGAACCAAATCAAAATTGGATGAATTTTCCATAGAGAATAGAATATTTTAACACTATGCTTCCCTTGCTTACCTTATAGAGAGCTAAAAAAAATGATATCGTAATTATTGGAATATTTATTTTATGAACACTAGAGTAATAATAAATTTTTGTTTAGTTGTTTCTGCGATGTCTCATTTCTATATATTAAGTATATTTTAAATATTATAAAATTCATGTATTATAAACATATGAAAAATTTTGAACGTAATATCTTTACAGGTCGACGATTTCTCCGACAAAGACAATTTAAAAGACAACCTAGATAATTATGTAAAAAGATGGCAAGGTAAAGTGCGTTTAATAAGAAATACTCAAAGAGAAGGACTCATCAGGACTCGTTCTCGAGGTGCTAAAGAAGCAACGGGTGACGTTATAGTGTTTTTGGACGCCCATTGCGAAGTAAACTTAAACTGGTTACCTCCACTCCTAGCACCTATTTACAGAGACTATAGGACCATGACAGTGCCAGTTATAGATGGTATTGACCACAGGACCTTTGAGTATAGACCGGTCTATCAACATGGAACAAATTATAGAGGAATCTTTGAATGGGGGATGCTTTACAAAGAAAATGAAGTTCCCGAAAAAGAAAGCAGTCTCCATAAACATAAATCTGAACCTTACAAGAGTCCCACTCACGCTGGAGGTCTTTTTGCGATAAATAGACGGTATTTTCTAGAAATTGGTGCTTACGATCCTGGACTTTTGGTTTGGGGTGGCGAAAATTTCGAGCTTAGTTTCAAAATCTGGCAATGCGGCGGCAGTATTGAATGGGTACCGTGCTCTAGAGTCGGTCACGTATATAGAGCTTTCATGCCGTATTCATTCGGCGACTTGGCCAAGAATCGCAAAGGTTCCCTTATAACTATTAATTATAAACGAGTTATTGAGACTTGGTTCGACGAGGAACACAAAGAGTATTTCTACACAAGAGAACCTATGGCAAGGTTCCTAGATATGGGTGATATAAGTGAACAGGTGAAGTTGAAAGAAAATTTAAAATGCAAAAGTTTTGGTTGGTTTATGGAGAACGTGGCGTACGACGTGTATGACAAGTTTCCTAAGCTACCGAAGAATGTTCACTGGGGCATGGTGAAGAACAAGGCGGCCGGAATGTGTTTGGACACTATGGGAAAAGCAGCTCCGGCGTACTTGGGTAAGTGTTCTTTTCATTATTGTTTTTCTTGAAGAACTCCCAAATATCTAATATATATTTTTTCATATTTCTCCTCAAATATACAACAAAAATATGTTGTTACAAGTATATAAGAATTTCGACGTAGCTCAATAAGAATGTATGGCCTAGTTGGTCAGAGCGCTTGCTCGGGTTCAAATCATTGCAGAATTTCCACCCGCTCGCCTCTTGGAAAACGTTAAAATGCCTATGTTTTCTAAAAAGTATTTTAAATATAAACATTCCAAATTATATCTAGGATGGGACTGTGATATGCAGTTAAGCATTTTCTTAAATCTAACGTGGCTTAACAAAAAAGATTTACGTTATCCTTCATATATTTTCACTATAAATACGCCAATGTATCTGCTTTTGGATGTGTGGTGGATTTTAGAGATATTTTATTGTTTTATTGTGTCTATAATACAAAAAGAACGTCAGTTTTGGCATGCGCTTTGTCTCCCGTTGTTTGAATATTCTGTATAAAACATTACACGATCTAAGTGCGGATGGTAGCTCATGGCAGGTAGGTCAAAGCCTTGGCCTTTTCTAAAAAATGGTTTTTCCAACCCAAAATGTTTTGTTTTATTGGAACCAAATAAACTCTTCAGACTTCAGACAAAATATACGTATAGATATAATATGAAACAATATATTTACAGGAACATCAACTTGCCACGGCGCTGGTAACAACCAGCTGTTCAGACTGAATGAGGCAGGGCAACTGGGCGTGGGTGAGAGATGCGTGGAAGCAGATACGGACGCTGTCAAACACACTATTTGCAGACTTGGCACGGTTGATGGACCTTGGAGGTACTGCCTTTTTAATCTTCACACTGTGTCCTGCATTTAGCAGGATAAAACCTAGTGTTACAGACAATGAAGAGGATCTTGTCTTTGCATATCTTGAACCACTTTTTTTAACAGACTTCTGTAAGAAAAAGATCATCGTGGCCAGTCGTGGCGCAGGGACACAAAGAGTGATTGTAAAATCGTATGGTTGTGTGGGTTCGATCCCCGCTCGAGGAAATTGAATGTTTATTTACATTTATATTTTCATTTCTTCGCTCTGGCGTCGAGTTTCGCCAATCAACACGCAATGCCTCCAGAACTCACTCAGAGCCTACAGATCGCTCCCGCTGCCTATCCTGCTGTGTGCGGGATACAGCGTGCATTACCTCAGATTCCCGGGTTAACCGATTTTGATGTTATTTTTTTATTTACAAGCCAGTGCTTCCCGTATGGTCAAATTTTAATTTGTTCTATTTCTGACAATGGTACCTGCGAGAAAATCACTTGAATCTTAAATTTGCATTAGGTATGTGCGCGGCAAAGGGACCCGATGATTCTTATTCGAAAACACTCCAAGGATAGTTTGGTGAAAGTTTAGTTGGAGATTGTGGCATTTTCCGCAGAATTCTCGAAGCATTGCGTGTTGAGTGGCAGAGCTCAACGCCGCGCTTTGCTTTGACACAAGAAATGAAAATATAAATATATATATCATTTCCTCGAGTGAGGATCGAACCCACAACCAGCCGATTTTTTCTAGTTTCCTATTCTTAAGATATTCTTATAACAAAACACGATGGTGTGATTTATTAAATAAAACTAATCATATTTTTATAACATTTTCCACTATTTTCAGGTACGACGACGATCACAATCATTTAATACATCGTTTGCACAGCTATTGTCTTACCCTACAAGCCAATTCCCGCCAACTGGGCTTAGCCCCGTGCGACCCCAACAATACGTTCCAGCAGTGGACCATTACACATAAAAAACCTAACTGGTGATATATATATGTATATTATTAATAATAATATTGTATTGTATTATTTTGAAAACGGTTGCCAATTTTGCGTGAGGATGTTTTAGGTTTTTTTGTTTTGAATTTTAGATGGATTTGATTTGAACCTGTTCCTTTTTGTAATAGCTGAATGTTAAAATTATTAGATTATTATTTAATAATCTATTACTTTTTTAATTGTTATGATAAGAATCATTTTTCTGTTTTTTATGTTTCGTTTTGTCGCGCAATATAACACAATAGAAAAAAATATATATTATAACTCACGTCCCCGCTTTTTTTTAACAAAGCGGAAAATTTTTAATTTGTTTTCGAGAGAACATTGAATCCACAACTTCAATTCATTCATAATTTCATTCATTTAATCGCTTTTACAGTAAAAAGCTGCACCATAATTGGAATTGTATAGAAAATAAAAAAAAACGTTATAGTATCAAAAAGGTACAGGGGTAAATTGAGTCCAGTAAAAAATTCTACATAAAATTAAAATATTACAAAATATATATTTAATAATAAGATAGCTCTTATTATTGATTAAAAGCAAAAACATCTTTTCAATTTTATTAAAAAGCATAGATTGTTTTTTAATGTATCGCAACTTAAAATATTAGGATTAAAGAATTTATACTTGTTTTTGTGTCGACCATATTATTAAAATGAATTAAACTTAATATACAGTTATTATTTTTCAGCAATAAATATTCGTGTACTTATTATTATATAATTTTAGTTTGTATTTGTATTATTTATATGTAGGAAATGTTTTTTTTATAATAGTTGTATTAAATATCACTTCAAAAGTATCTCACAGAATAATATAATGCCTTTTAAGAAAATAATATCTTTTAAAGAAAATATATATATATATATAATTATATGTAAATACTCACTGTGGAGACTCAACTTATTACAATTTTTGTAAAAAATACTCGCATGTCATATACTCTGAAAATATCATCGACAACTTCTTCACTAAAAATGTTATTAAGAAAACTCATAGATTTAAATAAAATGCTTTTTTTAATTAATAACTAAAATTCTGTTTCACTGACCATGACTTACATCTTTTTTACCTTACTTTTTATATTTTATCTTTAATATATCTATTATATTCCATTTTTACTTGTATTCATTGTATATTCTAGTGTTATTATTATTATTAAATAATAATAATAATAAATTAACTAATTTATATGTTTTATCTTAAATTTTAAAATGGATAAATTCATAATTTTATTTATAACTTTACCGAATACTCCTTCATATAAAATATTCTAATATTTTATATATTTATTTAATAAAGACAATTGATCATATTATATTATTGATATTGAAAACTAATTTATTTTATTTTATATTTTCTATTGTAATTTGCAAGTCTCAGCTCTAATTTATTATTTCCGTAATAAAAAATACTTTTATATTATTATTTTACTTAAAACACATTCTTTGAAAAAACAATAGTATCTCCATTTCGTTATATAAAGCACTGTTTATTGTAAATATTTATTATATAATTAGCATCTGACTTTGATGTCTCGAAGTTAAATTATAATATTAAATAATTTTGAAAATAAATAATTTTGTGAGTTTTACGCATTTATTCTTAACACATTGTAAAAGGAAATAAATAAAATTTAAAATTAATTATTTTCGAATTTTTATTTATTTCGATTGAAAGTTGCCTAATATATATTTTTTTGAATAATGTTATCAGCATCAGTAGAAAGTATCAGATAGATTAATTAGCTTTAGCTATCACTTATAAAGAAAAAATAGAAGTAAATGTCGCTGTTACTCGATTTTTATCCACTTTACACCACCTAAAGCAACTTTTTAATGATTACGCTCAAAATTTATATATTATATTTATAGTATTATACTTGATTACAATTGCATAATTGAGTAAATAGTTTAAATATAGATTTTTGAATGTATATTTGGGACTTTATTGTTAAATTTTTCCATTTTAGTGTTGTAAACGTCTATGAAAAATTACATATTTTTTTAAAAATGCAAGCTTGAATGATGTAATAATTATTAATATAATATTTTTATTGTAAATTTCTTTAATTTTGTGACCTGGTCTTAAAAAGGCTGGGAACAGAAAATAAAATTATTCAAGTAGGGATCACCACTTGTGCATCTTTAATATGCCACCTTGGCCTTTTATTTTTTCTTTAGTACTCTCGAGTGGTAATCGAACCCACAATAGTCGCGTTTAAGACGTCAGACACTGAGCCTCGGTGCTCCGACGGCCTCTTATTATGTATTCTTCGTAGAAAATTAAAACAAAACTTTCTACAAAATTCTTTTTATTACAAATAATATTATTTAATTTAATAAAAGCCATCTATATTCTGTTATCTATGCTGTTACATCTACATACAATTTATTATTTATTCAGCAAACTTATATACTAACTAGAAATTAAATTAAGAAGAAGCAGTTACCACAATAACAAGAATTTAATCAATTAATAAAGCCAGGAAAATCTTGTATTTTTCATTGTCTTTTTAGTATTTGAAATTTTTTACCAAGGTTTAAATCGAGCATAAAAATCAGTCATAAATAATATTAATTATACATTAATATATAAACGAGGATATGAAATGTAAAATTAATTAGATATTTAGCTTGTTTTATAATGGTGTCTTAGTCCACCAGTCGTTCCAGCTTCTGACACGCTGTGACACATCCATGACTGACCAATTAGGACTTGGTATATCTGGAGCCAGCCAATTAAAGTCATCCAAGTGATCCCAATTATTAGAATTCCTATCTAAACATGACATATTGAAATGTTTTTCTAAATCCTCATATGTTAAGTTATATGGTGCTGTCCGTATATTTGAACAATCTTCCACAATCCCTTTACTCGTCACATGAAGATATATGTCACATTTGTTAGATGTATGCATCCTTAGTTGTTGACACGCTGCCACTATTGTACAATTTGTGCACTTTTCAATGAAAACCGATGAAGTCACTGGCCCAGTAAGGACTATACAGTTGTCCAAATTGGTCAAATGTAAAGTACCCATAACGCCACGTAAACCTATAGTACAATTCTTCAAGTTACGCAAAGCAACATCCCGCTGAAAAAGATCTTCATTCTCCAAAGATAACACTTTGTCCTCTTGAGAGTCAAAACCAAATAGTTTTTCATCCCATTTATTATCCTTTTTGCTGGCACCATCGTTTTCATCCACTGAATCTTGTTTTTGACTGTGAGATTTAGGCAGTTTCTTTCTGGTAAAACCGAATTTCTTACGTGGAACATATCTATCTTCTAATTCATAGCACTTTGATTGTAAGTTCTGTACAATACCCAAATATTTTCTGATATTAAATTCCTTTAGGAAAAATGAAGATGTGACCACAAATTTCTGTAACTCATTAACTTCATGTTTAATATTGTCAAAATGTAGTGGCAACACATTAGTTTCTAATGTTGGTATTTGCGACAACATCTGTTCAATGGCTTCTGACCTAACTTTGAAGGCTCCTGAAAAATAATCTTCATTTTCATTAGTGGCATCCACTTCCTCTCTAGCTTTATGCGCTTTTTGTAGCTTTTCTAAACGTTGAGCGTCTCTTTTGCTCAATCTGTCTAAAATTGAGGTTTTGTCGCTCATTTTGCTTTTTTGAGTAATTCTTCAACTTTCTTATTTATTTCAGAGTTGGGGTCAGTTGCTTCTTTTAATATTGCTATGGTTTGGCGTGTTGCTTTTCTAGCATCTGTGTGCTTAGATTCTGTATCAAACTGAAAAAGCAAAAAAAAAACTTCACCTAATAAGTACATTTAAACCAATAAAACAGTAAGTAAATAAGTCAATATGGTCCTGGCATTTTAATTCTTTATTTTATTCCTAAATCTTTTAAATATTATAATTTGTCATAAATAAAAACTAACTTATTAATTTTCACTAAAACTTCCTTTGTAATATTAGTTTGAAAATATGATCTTTACAACTAGATCAAACATGATGAGTAAGATGTAAAAGTATGTAATTTATTACAATTATGTGTTCACTGACTTTTGGAAACTTAAATAACAATAAGTCTAGAGGTTTATTTATATTAGTAATAAATATGTTAAAAAGGCTTAGTAAGCATATTTATATATAAATATATTTATTAAAAAATATATAGAAAACATATATAAAATTGTATACTTTTACTTATGTGTTAAAAATAAATGAATAAAGGTAGGATTTGTTACTGGGATTTTTGAATATGAGCAAAATAAAGAAAGTGTGTGAAGATAAATAAGAATAATATAAATGTCAGCCAGTGGCAATAAACCAGTAAATAATATTTATTTACAAAACTAATCCTTTAATATTATTATATGTTGTAAAATATACCAAGGTTAGTATATTCTATTCTTCATACTTGGTTCTGTTCATTTCTACTTATATACTTATGTTTATAAACCAAAAGTAGTTTTTAGCTACCTGCTATTTATTTTTCCCAATTCTATATATATTTTTATATATTATATTAGTTAAACAAATAACAAATCAGTGACCACACAACACAGTTACAATATAATTCATACATGTAATGACCTTTTTGAGTAGTTCATCATCAGGTTTGACAAACGCGAAGAGGCCGTAGCTGAGGGTTCCAATGGAGACCACCCAAAACAGAGACCTAGCCGCAATACTCATCTCACCGAGTTAAATCTTGCCTTCGTTGGTCCAAACTTGTTTGTCAAGATCACGAGTCTTTTGTCCCCCAATAGTTTCACCGACTTTGTAATATCCTTCAAGAATCCAGTTATAATTTTTATGCATATACAGACGGAAATCTGAAAGGTGACAAAAAAATATCCAGAAATGTTGATTGCGTTAAAATAAGTGCAATTAAGCAATTGTCCTATTTTAAGATTTGCCTATAATCGATTATCTATCTATCGAATACCATAAGTATGATAACTTTAAACATTTTAAATTAAAATGTTTACTTAATCACTAAATCTCTTGTGTATGTACGTATTTAAAACTAAGTAGCATTTAATTGAAAAATTACCTCTTTCAGTATTTAATTTGAACCACAGCCCGTAACTCACGGCGATGCCCGCAGCTTCGATAACGAAAATAGATGCAGCAGTTACACCAAGAAAACGTTTTAGCCCTGATTTTGGTTTCTTTCCGAGCATAGTAGCATTTGAAAAATAAAATATAATATAGTGTTTTTTTTAAATTTTTATCACAGGATCGGAAACAAGAGGATCACAATTCACAAAATGTCGCATGAGATGACGTAAGAAGAATTGACACATTTGAAATATGACAGACTATAAAATCTATATTCTGTATCAGAAAAAACTATAATAATCTTAGTCTATTCATTTGAGTCTGGGACAAAATATAGAAACAAGCAAAATAAAGCTGGTCAAATTTTTATTGATATCACTTTTGTAAGGATACGAATCCTTCAGCCACGTTCCTTTTACGTGTTAGAAAACGTTGATAACAGCCATGTCGTCCGTATTGAAGATTTCTTTGATTGTTTTTTAAATCTATTATATTGTAAAAATATGACTCATCCGATAACAAAACACCACATTTTCATGTACATAAAATATTTACAGTATCTGTGCTCTATAATTTATTAGAATTAAAGTGCTTTTGAAGTTTGAAAATAAAATGCCTTTTGGGTGGTTTTACATGTCATCATCATCAATGGTCATTTAGCACTCTATGGCCACTGGCCTCTCACTCTTTTCCAGTTTTTGAAGCCCAGAGTTTTGAGGTCTTAGGTAATTAAAAAATCATTAAGCAATCTAATACATCTAATCTTAAGCGAAGCTTCTTTTAATACTGACCACTACCACACCGACTACTACCGACTACTACCACACCGACTCAAGTAAATGTTTGTTGACCTGTTATTGTCTATACGATGAAGAATGAACTAAGCCAAGATGATGTGCTTACTTTGATTACTTGTATGATGTTAGTGCCTTTGTACAGGTCATAAAGTTCATGGTCCCCCCGAATTCCCTATGCACCGTTCTCACGGATAGGGCCAAAGATTTTCCTTAATATTTTGAGCTCGAAGGTCAGTAACACATTCTCGTCCTACTTACTGAGAACGTATGTCTTAGAGCTGTAGGCGAGGACAGAGCGTATATAGCTAAATTTTATAAAGTAGACGGGATCTTAAGTGTTTAGTTATGTCAAAGCAGCATCTGTCTGCTTGCGAGCCAAATCTTCACACTTTTCAAATTCTGAATGTCCGATGACAATCTCAGGTGTTGAACTGATTTTCGGTGTGTCATTCAAAATAACTTTCTTATTGATATCCATCAGTAAAAAAATGAAATTGTATTTAAATATCAACTTACGCTAGCCTACGGCCCAGGTACCTGGCAGGTAGGTTTGATCCGAATAACTAGATAGTACACCACTGGCGTTATAAAAATCATATAATATTTTAAAAATATTCCCTACCTCCTAATCGTTTAGGAGTTGTGTCTTCTATTATAATCAGAGTGTGTCTACAAATTATGAAGTATCTCTTGATTTTCCTGGGGTCGTCAGATCCTAACTTGGTGGCAAAATGACCTATTTAGTATGGTTTTTCAAATTAAAATAAAATTCTCAACAACAGCCCACAAATGTCGAAGAAATCGAGAGACACACAAAAAAAAATATTGTCGACTACAGCAACCTCGACCCTTTTTGGAAGTAGGTTAAAAATAAACATAACACGTGAAATCAGAAAATATTTATAAATTTTTCTACTCGATAATACAACTAAAAACTAAAAATGTTTAGTTCTATAATATTAGAGCATTAATATTATCATTTCACTTTAACACGTCGCTGTACACGGCCTCATTTCGAATGTAGAATAATTTTCCCAGCAATAATCTGATATTTCTTCCTGTAAAAATAAAATTAATAAATACTTAATTAGAAAACGTATAAAAATTTGAACGTAGCGGGACTCGAACC
>DWAP01001389.1:0-15993 GCA_018230625.1 Heliconius eleuchia
CATATACATAAGCATGTATAATAAATGCATAATACAACGGTAGGCTATATTCAGTGTCGATGCTATAACAAATAAGCGACATGACCAATTAAAAACATAACGATCTCAACAACAAACAACGAATGTAATCTTTTAAATACCCACACTATTGACCGTGTACACATATTTGCGGTTTCCTTATCAGCATAATACTAATTGTGTGTGTGTGTGTGTGCGCGGATGACGTCATACGTATTGTCATCGACTCACCGCTGATGGCTGACTACGAGTCACATAGGTTCCTTGGTTCATATTTGCCTAAAATTAAAATAATTTTAATTAAACATTGGTACTAATTATATGTAGTAATACAATATTTACTACAAGTTGTGAGTTCGATTCCCACTCGAGGAAATGAAATATTGAATATTTTTTATTTTTCGCCCTGATTTTGATCCAAAGAGGAAAAAAATTAACAAAATGCCTTAACACTAGAGTCCTTCTGCCTACCCTGCTATGTGCGGAATACAGCGTGAAACTAAAACAAAAATAAATTCAAAACAACAAATAAATTTGCACGAATTTTTCTTGCTTATAATCATTGAATGGCCCTCGAAAGGGCGCCCGCAGGTTGTCCATCATTTCCATTTACGCCGTCTTCTACGGGCCTAACAAGTTTCGCTTTCACTGAACTTGACATAGGTCAAACGGTGTGCGATGGCACTCAAAAGCCAAACAAACCGAGAGGCACGCTGATGTCACATCAACCTGTCACGCAATCCTCAACCTTACGGCGGACGGCGGCGCTGTGATTTTCCATTTTCACTAGAAGAATTGCTTTGTACTTTTACCTTCCGGAAGATCGTTCCAAGGACAGCGTTCTTTCGGGTCTCAGGCCTCTTTTTCATTGGGAAGTGACACGCTTGGCCGCGAGACCTTGCGACACCCCCCCCACGCCTCCCCCCACGTCCTACCCCGGACGGGCTGACGTCACCCGCGCCATCTTGCTTTAATGACGCGTTGCCGAGCAACCCGGCGTGCGTTACATAGAGTTACAAATTGACACAAATTCATACGTTATTTTTCACTATTTTATATGAAATATATTTTTTAATTATAAACAAATTATATTTTAATATATTCTATATTAAATAGTAATTCGTTTTCCGCTTTTAGTGGCGTAGTGTAATATTTCATAAAATTTCCGAGCTACTAAAGTAAGCTAGAGTGGATGTGCAAATATGTTTCTTGAGAATGGATGAGATAAACATATTAAATAGTACATTGTCAATGAGACGTTCACGTTTATATTGTGACGATAGTTTGTATGTTTTCTGTTTGTTATATAATATTTTTTTTGCTTCTTTATTATATTTTGTTTATATTATTTACATATAAAATTAACTTTTTGTATTTTCTAAAATTATAAAAAAAATACCTAGGTATAATCATTAATAAATTTTGCTAAATTTTTATTAATGGTTATACATATGATCAATTTGTGCTTGATGTGAAATATAAAGCAATCAAAATAAAAATTATACCTTAATTGTGACCTTCTGAAATTCATAACCAATAATAAATAATAAAATAAAATAAATAATAAAAACAGGTGTGCAAAAAATACGATATTTCCGATCTTAATTTAAAATGATAAAATTTGCCTTCAATCGATTCGACGTATTTAAGTCATCTAGAATATCCTTTAAAATCAAGTTGAACAAAAAGTTGTGTTGGCTACTTTCACAAGTGACTGGACGCATAATTAAATAAGTACATATAATACTTATATGCATGTACGTACGTACATATTACATTGATGAAATAAATATTATTTTTTTTCGCACCACTTAAACTTGAGTTATGATATATATTTTCATATTTATAAGGGAAGTTAGGTTTTCGAAAATTTAGTCATTTTTTTTTCAAACTTTTTGTTTGCTAATGTATGTGAATTTTTGTAAGCTTTATTTGACCCATTGAACCCGACTGAAATTTAGATTATGATTTCAGTTGTTTGACTTCAGATTACAATGAAATTAGATATAATCGATATTGTTGTTAAACCAA
The DNA here is from genome assembly GCA_018230625.1 of Heliconius eleuchia. NCBI lineage: Eukaryota > Metazoa > Arthropoda > Insecta > Lepidoptera > Nymphalidae > Heliconius > Heliconius eleuchia. The sequence continues at coordinate 2,050 of DWAP01001389.1, forward strand.
AATGGCCGCCAATGGATACGAATTATCGCACAATCCACCTAATATGGGTATTAAATGTAATGGCTTGATTTGTCAAATACAACACCATGAAAAAATATCTAGAAAGCTTATTTTTAAGCTAGCTAGTTTTTTTTATTAATATTTATTTATGTATATAACAGTTTTCTGTATACCTATGAACAATTTTATACTCTTTTACACTGATAAAATGTTAAATGTTATTCTGGATACCTATTAATTGCAACATATAATAGGCTTATTGTTATTCGGGGCTATCTTCATCTGACCCATTTGATCCTAGGATCAAGAAAGTTTACATACGGCTCTACATTGTAGATTATTTTATTTCAAGCAGTTACTATAAATTACGTATAAAATATGTTGAGTATAAACAAAAGCACATTAACACTAGATATAGTAACAGGAAAATCACTTAACCATACCTTATAAAAAATTACCTTACCTACCTATATTTAAATTTATACGTTATAAATTTAAATATAACGTAGCAGGAATTGAACATTTAGAAAGAAAGCTCTTATAACTCGCAATCAAACATAAAGCATTTTTTTAGCTTCATGCTCTATTCCGCATATTAAAGAGTAATATGGTAGATAATATGGGCGAGTAATATGGGCGAATCTAGTGTTAAGACATGACTTCGCTTGTTGAACAGTGAAATTCAACGGCGCGTTTTTTTTACGAATGCATTCAACTATGCCACTGCGTGTCGTCGCTACAACGTCCTCAAACTTAAATTGGATCAACATAACAATTTCAAACATTCCCTTTTACAAGGTCCTACATACAATATTTGTAGTTCCATAGAGTGTTATTAAATTTCCCTTTCGATAGCTCTCACACAACGTGGGTGTGGGGAGGAGGGGGTTACACGTGCTCTCGACAAATGCATCGCCCACTCTCGCTTACCTCCTTCTAACGGGACACTGAAATTCTGGACGTGATTCCCTTAGTATTAGACTTTGTTCATGTATAAAGGACATCTATATTCATATAATAAAGCGGAAGAGTTTGTTTGTTTCAACGCTAAGATCTCTGGAACTACTGGTCGGATTTACTTATTTATTTTGTTTTGTATGAAAGCTACATCCCTCAGCAGTGCTATAGGCTATATTTATTACATTTTTTTAGGTTTAATTCTTACTGAACCTTAAATAATAAAATAACTGAAGAGAAATAGTTGAATATATGTACATTGTAGTACAAAAATATTCAATTTCATTAGATCTACAATAAAATTCGCGACATTAAGACATTTATTGACGAAATATAATTAAAAATTGTAAGGTGATTTCACCGTTTTTTATTTGACAAACATATTGAAACTTATTAGTGAAAGTTATTCAATCATCAAGAAAGTTATATGAAGATACTTCGGCTTTTATAGCATTTAATTTGGACTTTAAAACAATTAAAAAGCTCTGTTTACGGCCACTAGGCCTAAAGTGCTTGCACTTTCTCAGAATTATGAAAAATGATTAAATGTATAAATTATATAACCTGTTGGCAAATGCAGAATAATAAAAAAAATATAGGTAGTATGCGGGAGAATCTGCGATCGGGCCGCTAGTATTAAATATAATCCAATGACCGTAATCTAGAAAACAATTAAAGACATCGTTTTTAGGAAACAGTTTAATTGTTATTCATTTTCTATTAAAATATTAAACATTTTCAATTTTAATATCATTACCTTTTTATTAGTGACATTATATTAATGACAGTAAATTAAATTTAATTGAATGTAGGTTAATTGTTTAATAAATTATAGTCATCTTCTTTTATAAAATCACACTAAGTAGTGACTTCCACAACAATATTGCGAATTGATGAATTGATATTCTTAGAATAAGTTTTGTTATACGTTTAAAATTAATAATTTTTTTATCTTTATTGATCGTATGGTATTTTTTACTAAAATACTATTATACAAATCAGTACATATCTCTACTAAAATGTATGTACAATGCAACAACAGAACAACAATAAAGCAACTGTAAATCTGAAACGTATATGACTAATGGATTGCTTCATAATGACACCACTAGCGGCAAACATGCGATATCATCTTCCCTGTATAAATGCTATAATCGAGTTTCGATTTATTCTATGTTCTGGGTTTCAGGACATATTAAATATTTGCCAAGGAACCTTGCTATTGGAACGTAAGGTTCATAATTGAATGTTTCTATAAACAACGTGGGCGCCCTCCCTTACTCCTCCCCCGGCAAGGTCACGCGGCTACAGTATAGAGGGTATGGAGGGAGATGAAACAGGTGTTTATGAAAAGTGTAGAAATGATGCGGGAAGATTTTATTTGTGATTTTCTATCTATGTTTGCGAACTAAGACTGGCAATCTAAATAATAGATATCACAAATATTGATATTATGTAAGCCTCTAAGATTCCATTGAAGGTGTGTGGGTGCAATATTTATCTTCTTAACATTCAAGGATTGTTGTATTGAATAACATAATACAAATAATCCTTTATAAGGTGGCATTTTTTTTAATACAAGATAAATACAAGAGATTTTTTCATTATTTATTACTTCTAAAAATATGATTATTAAACATATTTGTATAATAATTCTTATAGTTACATCTGTAAAAGTTCACATCAAATAGGCGTAGGTACTATCCGTAAATATATTGAAAGAACTAGTCAACTGACCTGTCAAAAGCAGACGGAATTTTCACACAAAACCTTTGAGCCGAACGTGTAATGAGCGTTGAGGAAACAAAGAGCCTCAAATGGAATAAAATGAAGGAAAAAACGAATTTTAAATGCGATGAAACAATAACATTTGTAGTTTAAAATTAATTATTTTCTTTTATAAATACTTGCAGTTTCTTGTATAATCTTGTATAAAACGTGACTAAACAATAAAACAATATTTTTTAATTATATTCTCAACATTTTGATATTTAAATCGAATATTGCAATTGTGTCAAGATTACTTACACTCCTAAACTGTTATTAGTTTACAAATATCTCTTGATTTTTCTTTCAAGTTTCTGGATTCAGTATGTTCTTTTAAATCTGTTGTCATTAATATTTTTTGCTTATAAAAAAATATGAACAATAACAATAACCTTTGTCCAAGTAACAATATATACTATAAACTTATTAAAGTACATAATTTATAAACCGTTTTAATTAACCACTTCAAAATGAATGTAAATTACACTGTCAATTTCCATAATTATACGTATTAGCTATTCGTACATAAACTATATATAGATTTTTTTCTACTGTAAAAGTAGTGTTAGATAACTTATCGAGTGCCCTAGTCCTTGACTCGTACTTGTGTAATACTCTCATAATTGTGTTACAATATTAGATTAAATGCCGACTACAGTAAGCGTTACTGTAATGTTGTGTTCATTTATTATATTATTTTTATTTAACTGTTTTCATCGAATATATGATAGGATTATATTTATAGACATATTGAATCGGTTTTGAATTGTCTGCCAATAAAATTACAAGTTCAAATCCTGTGCTGGGATATGTTTTTAACGTATGAACATAAGCGTACATAATATGTAAACAGAGGTCGTCTAAACTGTATTGAGCCACATACTACTACTACTAGATGGTTGTCAGTGTAATCACTATTTGATTTCCCGATTTCGTTCGGTTTATATTAACACACTGCCTATACAAGACAATACATAAAGTTAGATTTATAATCATTTTAATAAATTATATTCTAAAATATACACCATTTTGTTGTATTGAGTTAGAGTAATTTTGAAAAAGTACAAATATAAAAATTATAATTTGATCAAATCATCTATTAATATGAGTACATAGTTATATTCACACTTACGTCACATTCCTTTTAAGCGTAGGCGTCCTCACACCCACGCTGATACACTTCAGCAGTTAACACATTAAAAATATGACTTATTTCGCCATATTTGAATAATATATAGCATAATAAATTAAAATATGTTGATATATCTTAAATTATAAAGAAAATATAAAATTTAAATACATTTGTTTAAGTAATTGACCTAATTTTAGATATTACAATAAGTGAAATTGGAGTAAAATATAAAAAAACTTTTATATGGAACCTATGAAAATTTGTAAGTATGTTAAATAAATGAAAGCAAAATCAGAAGTTGATTCTGTAACTTGACTAACTAACCTTCCGGATGACGCAATCTTATGGCGTGACCCAATTTCCACATTTGAAGAAACAGAAAAGAACTGAAAAAGTTGTATAATAAATAGTTTGCTTACATAGACCATGCCATCAACACTACACCTACGTTTACTAAAATTAGCATTTGCTTTACTCAAATATATATTTTATAGTGTTATAACTTTATAATATAAAGTTGAGTAAAAAAAAATATAATATACACAATATTTTTTTTAATAAATTTTACCATATATTATGTAAAAATTTAATTAGTCAGCTCCATCGGCTATTAAAGTTAATATAATTGCCAGCAAATATGCACATTTAGCCCTACAGAAAATGAATTCTATAGATACCTAGTGCCACCAAAGAAGAGTTGAAAGAAATTATATATGTAAAATAAAATTTAATCTTTACACGTCTAGTCTTTAGACGAGAACAATTCATTATTCTAACAAAAAATTATAATATTTTCCGCAAACTCACTTAACGCTTTATGCTTTTATTATCTTTTAAAGAAAAACGTAATGAACCATGAGAAAAAAGGACAGCCAGGGAACTGTTTACTGCTCGCAGTCAACTAAGACTAAAATAGAATAATTTATATCGATAATTTATGAAATTAATTTATTTATTGAAAATAAATAAATTAACCGTATTTTATTGAGCATCAATCACTCGTTTACTAGAAAATCTATCGTGGTTTTGATTGAATTAAGAATTACCTAATACTGTCAAACTAAAGCTTTTTTAGGAAGGTACGCTTGATCTTATTTGTAGAGTTCCCTTATTTTTAAAAGTAAAAATTAAACAAACAACCAAATTAAAATGTCAAGTTATGGTCAAAAATACATTTAATAATCTGTGACAGCATATAATAAAATATTTTTAAAAATTTTACCATGATTTATAATTTGACCTCGTAACAAAGAAATACGGCATATTAACCAAGATTTACCGTCACTCATATAAAATCGTTTGATAATGCCTGATTAAATGTAACGCCACGTAACAAGCCACCTATAAACACAGTGACCTGACACCCTCCCCTGCCCACCCTTTCGCACACACAGACCTAGTAGGTATGCTTGAGTGAGTGTATGCACATAATGCGTAGCGGATAACGCACACATGCACATGTAAGGGAAACTCAGTAAATGTAGGAGTATTACAGGAAAATATGAATCTAATAAAAATTCCTTATATAATTTTTGTAATAAAATTGTACACTGTGAAAATAATAAATAATATTTTAGAACATTTTCCTCTTTGTTATTAATTAAATTATTTTAAAATGACTTCACACCAAAATAAAAATAAAAAATTTATTATTTAAACTATTAATTTTAATATTGTTACTGTTACTACTGTATTAAAGTGATATGATTAAAAACAAACTTTTTGTGTTTTTGGTTTGATTATTTCGCTTCCGTTCCCGCTCTAGTAGACAAAGCGCAGCGTTGAGTTCCACATTTTAACACACGGTTTCTCAAAAATGAAAGAAAGTCTTAATGCTAACGCGTGCAGAAAGCAAAAAGTTGCTTTATGAATTATTAATATGAAACCGTTTCTGGCATTGTGAAAGAATTTTTCAGTTTATTCAAAGTATGCAACAAAAAAACATAAAAAAAATTGTACATTAAGTTAAATTACGTTTACTTTGTTTGGTAAATATAAATATTCATACGTGCATGACTAAATTATAAGTGTTCATTATTCACCGTCATTTTTTATTTACTTTTATATCATTGTCATATTGTAAAAAACGTGTTATTGGATAATTATACTAGCTATAGACTATATTTTTTTTTTGTAGTATATTGACTTTAGTTCTTTCTTTTGCAAGTCAAAGACTTTAACTTTAAATTACATATAGTATATACATTTTTATATTTAATTAATTCTTATATCTATATATGTTTTCCAAATATAAAAGTTATCCGCCAAGAGCATGTATAATGCATCTTTACCAGCAAAAAAATCAGCTTTACGCAGTATCCCGCATACAGCAGGATAGGCAGAAGGAACCTATTGTTAAGACACTCCAGGCTTCACTAGTAGAAGTAAAATGTGACACAATTCTACGTAGCATATATTCACGCTCTCATCAAAGCCTAGTTTGTCAGAAATCGCTTGTCGATTAGGAAAAATCGAGGTCATAGGGGCTGACAGTAGGGGTCATTATGTAAATCTACGATTCACCGATCCGTGTACTATGGATATATGAGCAGTGACAGCGTTGCAGGCTGAGAGATAATCATTTGGTACGGTGTTACGTTTTTTCATTTTTTTTTTTACGTATATACGAAATTCAGTTATAAAATAATTATAATTGGGAAGTATCTTTTTATAGTACCGTTTTATTTAGTAACTTTGTCGTGGAAATCAAATAACTTATTTATTGACTCGGGCCTTTTAATTACATTAATTTTCTTAAGTTTTTTGATTTCGATTTAAATCCAAAATGTCGAGGTTAGTTTATATTTTTACGTTTTGCAACCAGGAAATCGTCATTATCAAAAGCCTTGTTTATTAACAATGTATTTTTGAAAATCTTGATCATTTTATGGTTTCGTGGTTGTTTTGGTTTTGCATTTCCTTTGCAGCACATGAAAAGCTGCTTGCTTTCAATATTTTTTATCATCAGTTCAGTTGAGCGCTTTGATGGTTAACGAACGTGCTAGTTGAGCACAAATCACGGCGCCAATATGACGTTACGTGAAAAATACAAAGAATACTGATCGGTAAAAATTATAAAATTATAAATTCTTCCTAAAAATATTATAATATTTTTATTAAAGTAAATCTTTTTTGTTTGCAGACAGCTGTTGACGTCTGTAGAAGCAGCCCACCGCCCGGCCACTGTTGTTCTCCCCCCCGCTCCTTAAACCCCCTCCAAGATTGCTGCCACCATGGGTCGGAAGAAAATACAAATATCACGGATCACGGATGAACGGAATCGGCAGGTTAGTATTTTTTTTATATTATTCAAATATTATTGCAAGGTACAGCATTATTTAAATTGTATTTCTATATTATGGCCTAGTCTTTTTATATAACTTTGGGCATATGTTAATCAGCCAGTGATAGTCTATCCATACTTTTTTTTGTAGTCATAGAAAGGCACTTTTCATTACACAATCATCAGATTTTCGCAATATCAAAAAATATATATGAACATAAAATGTTTTCGTTTACAGTTAGGTTTATGCCTTAGAGTTTATTAAGCATAAACGACAAAAACAATGATTTTTACAATAACACTATAGATTATTCATAAAATAATATTTTTCACGTACTTATATACGTACTATAGAAAAAAATGTTCATTTAAAATATAATAACTGATAATGAAGCAACAATAGTCATGTAAAAAAATATTTTTTAAAATAAAATTTAATAATCACATCATAATATTAAGCAAAAACTTTGTAAGTTTAATATATTTTGTGTACAAAATATGATGTACGAGTTCGTATGGTTAACCAATTCTATACTTTAAAAGTTATATTATTAGAGTTAGTTAAGGCAATTTAAATGCAGACAATAGAGGCGTTAGTTACATAGAACGTGTTACATAGAAGTGATTTTAATCTAAATAAAATTTTACAAAAATACAAGGTTTTGTTAAAAGGATTTTTTAAAATTTTAGTTTTCAGAAATCGTACTTCAGGGTCATTTTTTTAAGGTATTTTTTCTTAATTGAAAAAATAAAATATATAGTAAACAGATTGATATAAGGCTTCACCGACCAACACGCAATATTTCTAAACATAATAGAGAGTACAGAATGAAGTGAAGTTTTATTTGTAGCTTCACGCTTAATCCCGCAATATCAACCTAGTTATAGAGTAACCTGCTATATGATTAGTAAAGCCAACTCGAGAATATAATATCAAGACACTATGTTATGAGCATTGAAATTGAATGCCATATTTTATCACAAAATTATTTCTACACAGAATAAAAATTATCAGCCAATCAACCAGTCACTTCACTAATAACACAGTACATTATCACTATAACTTTGTAAACCATGTAAATTGAATACAAGGTTGTGAAAGGGTGAAATGACCTTAGCGTTCTGACCCAACAGATGGATGTATGGGTATATCAGCAGAACTCGGCGCGGGCTTTATCGCAAGGGACAACGACCGCTCCCGCTTGTAATTTATTAATTATACAACTACACACATAAGTCCAGTATTCTTGGAGCTATTAAGCTTCTTCTTCACCATGTGAATCTAGTGGATGATATGGTGGGAGGGGGTCAAAGCTAACTGGTTTTAGTTCAGACGGCTGTAACCAAGTTGCGAAGGTCAATTTGCTTTTTTTTCATACGCTAAGTTAGAATGTAGGTGACAGTGCAGTGGATATACAATTTTTGTGACTCTGTTTATTAAGTACTTTCTCAGTAATTTACTTAAAGATTAATTAGAAAAATATGAACATATACATATTTATCCAATATGAAATAATTATTTTTGTATTATTATTTATTTAACTATAGTATGATTTTGATAACGATATTTTTTTTTCTCATGAACAGGAAATTAAAATGAGGGCAAATTGTGTTTTTTTGTTTACGATATAAATTTTTAATTACTTTTTTAATGTTCAATTATTTTTTTTTTATATAGATTTTTTTTTAAAGTGGCTTCACACTTTAAAAGAGATCAGAGAGAAGAATTTGAGACACTATGTTGAGTGGTGGCTCTTACTAGATATTGCTTCAATTTTATTGAATTAATAATTTAGTTACATATACAAAAATAGTACTAAATTGGAATGTGTAAAATTTGCTAAAAGCAGCTTAAAAAGTGAAACTGAAAAAAGAAGTATAAATTGCATTAGGTTCATGCTTACATATATATGTAGGAGGTAGATAAGCACAATGCCCTTGTTACATTTCCTTGTTATTAATTTTTCTCGTATTTATAATTCAATTAGCGGATTTGCCACGGCTTCTCTTCTGTTTATTTAAATCTGGCATAGCTATTAAAAAAACATATTAATTTTAGTTAAAAAAGCAAACAAGAAAATAACTCATCACTTTAAGGATTTCATATTGCGTTATAAAATTAATCGAATAATATATATATATATATATATACACATATTTATATCTATATGTAATTACAAGGGCTGTGAATATTAAGTTGCATTAATTGTATTTTTGTAATGTAATGTTCCTGTAATGAATAATAAAATTTGGAAGACCGTCTTACCTTGTACAATGTGTATTAACTATTAATGAAAAAATATATATTCTGGAGTATTAGATCCCTATATAATAATGTCTTATCTATATTTATTTTTTGACGCTACCACGAATATATGTGACGCAAACCATTCGTACGCAACCGAAATATGATTAAAGACCATCTTATTCTTTATCTATATATTAATATACTAAAGTACCTAACAGAAAAGAAGAAATGGTTAAGAAATTAACCTTCGCAACTAACGTCACAACCGTCTGAACTAAAACCAGTTACTTTAGTTCCCTTACCACCATAAAATTAAAGATTTTTATGTAGCACTACTTATAAAAAAATACACTAAAATAAAATAATAATAACTCATAATCAAGGCGGAGCTATTAAAAGACACTAACTCAGTCTAATAATCAGATAAAACCATGAAAAACCCTGTACACAATAAAAAAAAACAAAAATTACAGAAATAAAAACCTATATGCAATATTGGATCCCATTACAGTTAACTTCATAAAATAAATTGGCATTTTTCGATTGACCAATTAAAAGCTTTAAGCTCTTAAATCAATATATTAGTGAAACCGTCAGTAAAATTGTTATGACTGAAATTTCACAATCCAAGGCATTTAATAACAACACAATATGAAGCAATTATATAGTTCGTAAAGTTTAACAACGTCGTTGCTAAAAGACACTGAAGTTGTACCTTCAATTTAAATACGTGTAGTGAATAAAAAAAAATCCAAGACTCACTAAATCAAGTCGTAAATAATATTTTTTTACAAATTGTTCTTAAAACAAAAAGATACTTTTAAATACTTAATATATACGATATTAAATAACAATAAAGTAATCAACGAGAAAAATTTTATAGCTCTGTACTGGTTTAAATCGTTTTGGGCGTGTTTTCGTACTCATTGCATGAAATATTCCTATAGATGCCATTTAATATTGTTAACCATTGAATTGACATAGTTCTGATACCATCATAGAATTTAATCTGTGATGAGGTCTACCGATAGTTAGTACACCTTCACAAGATGGACGATAGTGAGAGGAAATCTTGTGTTAAGACTCTCTGTTTCCCACTCTCCAATAAATCTTCTTCGCATTGAGTTGATTGGCGGAACTTAAAGTTAAAAGATATTTATTATTCCTCCGAGTGGCGATCGAAACCACAACCAACGTCACTCACTATCAAACTGAAACTCAATAAGTTGATTTAACAACAAATTAACGTAATATGATAGTAATTCTTAATAAATTTTATATAATTTTCAGGTGACTTTCAACAAACGTAAATTTGGTGTAATGAAGAAGGCATATGAGCTTAGTGTGCTCTGCGACTGCGAGATCGCGCTCATCATCTTCAGCTCCAACAACAAATTGTACCAATATGCCAGCACGGATATGGACAAGGTAAGAAAAAATACTATTATAAAAATATGATGACAGTTTTTTAGTTCTATCTAGATTTATAATTTGTAGAATTTTTTTATAGCTATTTATAGCTACATGATGTTTATCTATTAAAATAATGAAATCTTCGACATGTTATTTCAAATATTTTACAAGTACTCCTAATTTATTTTATTAATATGAGCTACAACTGTTAACGAAAAAAAAAATTGTTGACGTTTCCCATTTTAAGAAACTAGATGAGTGCGTAATATTTTGGGAAAAACAATAATTAAGTAGCACCCTCGGAAGTACTTAAGGTTACTGTTGAAAGTAAACAAAAACAAGACGTTGTTAACGTACATTTTGGCCTTTTCTCTCAACCTTCAGTATTTTTTATTTTGAACAATACGCGTAGAAGGCCAAATCTCCGAAATAAACATTACTAAAGATTAACAAACGAAAATTAAATCAACTTCACGCTGTATCCCGCACACAGCAAAGACAGAGGGGACCTAGTGTAAAGACACTCCGTTCATCACTTTCTAAAAAAAAATTAGAAATAATAATATAAATGTTTGACAATTACAGGTGTTACTCAAATACACGGAATACAACGAACCGCACGAGTCCCTGACCAACCGCAACATCATCGAGGTACATTAAGTACGGCGTCATCTGTGTGCCCGTGATCGATGCAATGTCATGCAATCTTGACTTATCCATTAACAGCGCTTATACTCACAAATATATCTAATAAAACTTTTGTGTTACTAAACAAACCCAAAAATATTAATAAAATCTCATAAAATACACTAAACGAGTAGAGTTAGACGTCGATTTGATGTTGTGTACCTACACGGTAGCTCACTACGTAAATAGAACAGTGAACTATAAGCATGCCGGTCTATTTCCTGTTAGAAATAAAAAAAATACTAAGTTAAACACCAGACACGGACACCAGTTGTATACTAACAGTTTATGACCAGCCACCCCAAATATTTATGTTATTTTTTCCTTGTGCAGCATGGATTTTATAAATATTTTTGTGTTTATTTGTATCAAGCGCCTACCTGATAGATTTTACAAGGGTAAAGTCAGTGTTGTACCATTGCATTCGACACAACACACATATGTACGCTAAAAAGTTTTCACGTATAACTTAGTAGTACTGCTTAGTAGTTGTTATAGCACATTTACCCTCCACTACATACTGGCAAATATATATTATGACACAAAAATTTTTTTTTGAAACTAACAGTGTGTACAGAGGGTGATTCTAATATTTAATTTTGAATTGCATGCGAGTTATACAAATTAGTATTTATAATTTGGGCTCGTCAAGCCACCTGAGCTGGTTTCGCTGACACTTACAGGCACTAACGAAGAAAGAGCATAAGAACGGAGTGATGTCTCCCGACAGCCCTGAAGCGGAACCTGAATACAATCTGACACCAAGGACCGAAGCTAAATACTCAAAAATTGACGAAGAATTCCAAATGATGATGCAAAGAAACCAATTGAACGGCAGCCGTGTTGGAGTTGGTGTTACCGGAAGCAACTATAACTTACCCGTGAGCGTCCCCGTCGGAAACTACGACCAGTCACTCTTGCAAGCAAGTCCACAGATGCACACTTCAATCAGTCCACGGCCCTCTTCCTCGGAAACGGATTCAGGTAAATATTATGTAGAAATATATTCTATTTAGGATATCAAATACAAAATGTTTCTTCTTAACTTTAAAAATATTTTCGATTATTTTATTTTGCTATAAGGTATAGTATACAGGAGAAATATATATTATTTCTCTTACATTTATTTATTTTTTTCGAAAAAATACTACATAATGAAACTTTTCTTCCAGTCTACCCAAGCGGCGGAATGCTAGAAATGTCAAACGGATACCCAGGATCAGGATCGCCACTAGGGGCAGGATGCACTCCGTCCCCCTCACCAGGACCAGCCCCATCTCCCCATCGCCACCCCCACAAGCCCCATCATGCCCCGCCACCGCACCACTCGCCTCGCCACAACAACTTACGCGTCGTCATACCGAACTCTATGCCACCACCGCAAGATGATATTTCGTATACTGGAGAAGTGAGTTTCTAGTTTCATTGTTTTACAATTTATTTTGAAATATTTCGATATTTTATTCTAGTTAATTATTTATTTTAGTTCATTTTATCATTCCCGATCAAAACAGAGAGATATAATAAGTTTGACCTGTCTGTGTACATGTTATCTGTATGTCTGTCTATGGCATTATACCTTCCAAACGGAAGAACCTATTTTAAATTATTTATATTTATGTTGAATTCCACCATTTACGATATGTAATGAATTAAGTCAATGACTGGGGAACAAAGTATCTTGACACTAGGTCTTGAGTAGATTTCTCCTACCATTTACGGGTAGATAGACTTGTTTGTTTTTTTATTATAATATGATATGCTTTTTGGTTACTTTATTATTATACTACAGAATTATATATGAATAATGTCAATAAATATTTTAAAAAAATAATGTATTTTTCATTTTTATAAGAAAGTAAAATTATTAAAACCTCTTTTAAAATAATACTTATAATAGAATCAATTGTCAAAAATTACATACTAAAATATAATTGCAGACACCGTTAAGCTACTCAGGACTCGGCAACTTCGGCGGACCACAGGACTTCAGCATGAGCTCGGACATAGGCATAGGACTCTCGTGGGGCGCGCACCAGCTACAGACTCTACAGCACAACAGGTACATGTCTGTACAATTTCATTTTACTTACTAATTTTGTATATATTGTTAATATTAATGTCAATTTTGCTTTTTGTCATTAACATTTCAAATTAAATTTGAAATATTTGTCAATATTACTATATATTAATCTGTTTATTAATTGCATATGTCTATGACGGGTGTGTTTATATTCAATCAAAGTTTTTAATTTTGGGTAAAATTCCTTTTTAACCACCTTTAATTTCTCGTTATTTTTTTGTTACTAAATATTTTCTTAAGAAAAGAGATTATAGAGTGACCATAGTTTGACTCTAAAAGAACTGCCAAAAAAATAAAAAAGAGCTCCGCCGTAACAGCTTTTCGCTGCCGTGACCAGGATTCGAACCTGGGTTACTACGGCCACAACGTAGGGT
>DWAP01001390.1:0-15992 GCA_018230625.1 Heliconius eleuchia
TATATCGGTTAACGTATCAATTATTACTAGGAATAGGAATAGGAAGCTTAAAACTACTCAGCAGAATTCTTGTCGGTCTGTCTGTCTGTTTGTTTGTTTGCCAGTCACGCAAAAACTACTGGACATAAACGGATGATTTTTACTTTTATTTGTAGTAGATAGATTAATTTTTGTTGAGTGTATATAAAAAATAAATGAAATCATTTTGGTAAGGAAGTACCAAATATATCATATGAATAAAACTTAGTGTTATACTCAAACCAAATAAATTTGAATTTTTATATTTCAAAAAATAATTTATTTACTATAAGAATATTAGCTATATTCTTATAATAAATAAAAAGAACGCCATGCATCGAAAAATTCGGCGGAAAGAGAGGAACATTAGATTCCACTTGCATTTAAATTGGTTAAGCCGTTTCTGAGATTAGCGTGAACAAAATATAGACAAACCGACGAATCGAACCGCAATAACATTCTATTTATCTTCCATGTGCAGGCACCGATGAATTAAGATAATATTATAAGTATCGATAATTTGTTTTTTTTTAAACATTTATTTGAATATTCTTGAGGGAAGTAAAATGCAACTTAAGGCTTATTTCAATTTTTACATATTTCTTAAGAATCGAAATTAAAACACGAAAGTAATTCAGTGTATTAAGTAAATAATTCAGTAGTTTAAGCGGCCGAAGCCGCGAGTGAATCGCTAGTAATAAATAAACTTGAAGTTAAAAAAACCCGAATACCAAAATGTTTAAAAAGAAAGCAAACAACTAGAAAAGATATGACAATTTTCAAACCGCTGAATAAAATATTAGAATCATGGCTAAGAATATTTTTTATTAAGACAAATTTGAAACAAAACACGTAAATATCACAGACAGACATACAGATACTACTTTGCGTCGGGGGTTAATAAAATGTTGTCTTAGTAAACCTATATTAGTATAAAAATAGATACTAGTAATATATGGTCAACGGATATTGATCTTGGCTTTAATTTTAACTGTCTTAAAAACTTTTTTCCTTAAAAATTATTTAACTTTGAAAATAAATAATTTTATATTTATATATATTGAAACAACATACATAATTGAATAATTTCATTTTTTTATTTAATCGCTCATGCTAGTGAATTACACTATGCTATATGAAAGTATTATTCAGTGTGACTGCTCATTTGTGTACATAATTTAGTAAAGGTATAAAGTAGATATGTTCCAACTTTAAATAAAAAATTACTTTATTTACTTTGTTGTATATTAGTACTAAGTATTTTGTTATTGCAAACATTTTATTTGAAATAAATTATATTGAAATAAGAAAAACATTAAAAAATCTATTTAAGCATTATGCATCATGGTTTACGTTTTTAACAGTGTAATGATATTCTAAACGTATATCGCGTTAAGTTGCGGAACTCAACTCAAGCTAAGAAATTAAACTATGAAATATATCAATTTTCAATGCATTGATAAGATGTACTAATACAAATAAATTGATAAATTCAACTCGATTTCACAATACAAACAGCAATCTACGGTAAAGCATTCCGCACTACGATCTGATAAAAATAGAGCAAACAAAAGCAAATAAGAGAGACACTCAGCTCTGTTTACTTACGATCCGCCACCGCTTGCAGGTGTCACGTATTCGCATATGGTTTTGTTATCATTTCCTGTTCCGCTATGAACTTTAATTTAAATTGGTTATTTTAATAATTTTACAAAAATCTTTTTGCTTGCTAAAATCTCTATCTATACTTCTATACTAATGTTGTAACGCTAAAAGTGTTTGTGAGATTGAATACGATAATCTCGGGAATTACAGAATAGAAAAAATGTATTAGTTAGTTAATTTATTAATTTATATAGGAAATTTAATCTTAACCATATCGATGTAAACCACTCTATTTGCGATCAGAGATATCTGCGGCATTTAGAAAATGTCATGTATCATAAACGACTTAGGCCCGTATGAATGAGATGCCGTTTTCATGTATAAATCATATAAGCTATGAATGAAAACGGTATCTCAAGATCGCTCTCGAGATCGATTTTCGAGTTAAGAGCGATTTATTAATAGATATGGACATTGGTTACTTCCCTTTGATCAAGCGGGTATATCGATATGAAAACGATGAGTAGAATATTGAAAATCCGGAGATATATATAAATTTAATTTCAATGTGCTGCTGGATTGAAATGTTATAAATAGATTTTGTATATTTTTATGTGTTGCGGATAAAATTTTAAATGTTGTAATTTTTTTCGTATATATTTCTCACTTTTACCAAACAGTCAATCTTGTGATATTAAAGCATTGTGAAAATTATCATATTGAAGTGATAATAATAAAAAATAAAAAAATAAATTTACGAGACGCTACAAATCTCACTACTAATCCCATATCTTAATTTCTTTTCATTTTATTAGCACAAAATTTTACTAAATAGCTTAAGGTTATATTAGGTTATACTAGTTATTGTATTGAAGATATTTAAAACTCTCTACAGCCATGAACTCGGTCATTCGTTACGCACGATTTTGTCCACGTGCCTTTGATGATGTTAGTATGGTAGTTAAAAATATCAATATCAATAACTGTTTTGTACGTTAGTGTCAATATATCTGTTCAATTATAAAAAAAATCTATATATTATATATGTATATGTATTGATCGAGGCGGCCAGTCGTGGCGTAGGGGGACAAGGGGACAAGCGGACAACGTTGTGGGTTCATAAAATAATATTTTATAGTTTTTACAGAGCATTGTATAAAAAGTGGTGACTAAATATATATTTATTGTAATTCATTGGTTCTGTTCGAAAGGCCAAAACGAAACCCTTATGGGATAACTTTGTTGTCCGTTCGTCCGTCTGTCAATACCCTTTTTCTCAGGAATGCGTGGAAGCATCAAGGTGAAATTTCTATCAAATAATCATTTCTACTGTTCCTTAGAGCATCAAACTTCTAAGCCAACACAACCAACGGATACAACATTTCAAAAATGGCAAAGGAATCAAAACCTACAGGGTACTTCCCGTGAACCTGAGTTAACGAAAAAGTTTCTGAAATCTTGATATATCTATCGTACCAAGCAACGCCTTATAGCGCGAGTCCGACCCGCACTCAACCGGTTTTTGTATTAAGACTACGTGATACTTTATTTAATATTAATTGATAATAAACTTTCCATCGAATTTTTGAGACATTGCGTGTTGAGTAGCGAAACTCAACTCCGCTCCTTGCTTCGTTACAAAAAGCGTGGGGATTGAAAATATTAAATATGTCATTTCCTCGAATGGGAATCAAACCCACAACCTGTCGCGTCTACACGTAGGCCAGAAATCTTACGATACCTAATATAACATTGTATTTTACGATAATATTAAAAATAATGAAATTATAGATAGTTTTAGGTAACTACTCTATTAAGAAATAAAACAAAATGGATGCACCATTCTGTTATCGTTTGGGTCGTCGCCAAGTACCGGGTCATATGGGCAATGTTGCTACCAAGATAGATGTGCTGTCTTCTCTCTCAATATGTATTTTACACGTCTGTTACTTCCAATTTAGACACTTTTGTTTCTTTAAAGTATATGTAATTAAACTTTTTTGTGTCGGTGTAAATCAGCTTCACGCTGTATCCCGCACACAGCAGGGTAGGCAGAGGGAACCTAGAGTTAAGACACGTTACTCTCTTTCCGCCGAACTCTGGGGGCATTGCGTGTTGAGTGACTTTATATAAACTTACGAAATATGTACTTTATAAAACATATTGTCCTATTAAGCGTTATACGAAAATAAAAGTATCTTAAATTTCTAAATCCCACGCTCTTTCCCGCATATAGCAGAGTAGACAGCGAACCTATTGCTCAGACACACCATTGCATAAGTTCTAACTTACTTTTGAAATAAGTTCTAACTTACGACCGTACGGTTTACAGCCAGACTCCGTGATTCTGCACTACGACAGCCTCTTCTTACTTTTCAATGGCATTATATACAAAATAACAGAATCCTATCGTGTTATCCTTTATAATTTATCACCATATTTCCAAACATCGAAAGCTTTTAAATGTTTTTAGATTGCAAAACCAACTCTATCTTCACTAACATATGTTCTATCTAACTCAAAGTTTTAGATTTATGAGTCTACTAAGAGCGTTCAACCAACAATCTATTATACGGAGGTTTCCTATACGGAAACTATTAAATCTGTATTGCTTTTGCCTTGGTACCAGAGCGAGAAAATTAAAATATTAGTAAATAATAGTTGGTTCCCATGAGTGTGAATTGAACCCACAACCATCGCGGTACAGTCACACCCCTTGTGGGCACAAGAGGTGTGACTGTACTACACCACGATGGCTTTATTCTTTCTTTGTTGCGTCTTATAATTTATTGTACTACTCGTCACCTGGATTTTCAGATTTTCAAGATGTATTTGGCAAGGAATGATTGAGCATATTCGGCCAAATAGAAAGTGATCGTGGATGCAGTTCTCGAATGATACAAGTATTGGCATGTTGCATAAGTAATATTTTTATTTTCCAACATTTTAAATATATCCAATCGAACATACGAAGACATTTTAAAATGTAATCTAGTTGAGTATATTTTGTTACACTCAAATATATTTGTAAAATCTCGTCACAATCTTATGACCAGCGACTTTTAAGTTATTGCAAAGATAGTATTACTCATTCATTATAAGTAAAAGGCGGTAGCGATAAATATATATATATATATATATATATATCTTGAATCCTTTTGTAGTGTTTATTAATCATTTAGAAACAAATGGTAAAGATAAATGAAAAATATTCTCTATTCGTTTTATACTTTTCAGACACGTTAATAAACACCCACCTCACGCACGAGCACTGTGGGACTCGTCGAAAGAAAATCCGGGATTACTCACTAAAGTCCAGTGAAAGCCTTTTTCCACCTATATGAACAGTCGCTCGCAGTGCCAGTAGGACACCGACATAGTAAAAAATACGCATATTGTACGCTATCGACCTCTCAGAAACCACCATAGCCCCACTCCAACAAACTTGATAATTAGAGGTCCTACCCCTAACCATCATCAAGATGGTGGGGCCCAAACGGGGCATTCGGAAATAATAAATAAAAACAAACCAATTGAACCATCGATTTTTTTAATGTCAAAATGTGCAAGGTGTAAAAAATAGATAATCGTATTAACCATTTTTTTTCTTACATATATAAAAAAATATAAATGAATATTGTAAAGAATTGTTCTTAAATATAATTGAATTGTTCTTAAATATAATAGTCGTTGCTGATTTTCTTTGTACAGAGTTTCAGTACATTGCTTGTGAATTAAACACCATTTAATCATGGATTTCATTGAAAATGCACATCTAGTGAAGTCAAGATCCGGCACTTTGCATCATTGGAACGTTTTATAATGACGTATTGAATTTTATATTACAGCTGTTGAGTTCTGTTAGTAATGACATTTTATACGATTCTGCTACGATTTGGCCCAATAAAAATGTAATTTAAATGCCATTTTTAAATGAATATAGAGGTTGTAGGTAACCAACATCAGAGGTATTAGTGATAATAAGTTTCACGAATCAGGAATACGTCATATATATGTTATTTGAAACCATTGAAAAATAAAAAACAGAGTGAACGGAAAATACTGAATATATATATAACATGTAATTTTTTTTCAGCATTAAGTATCTTTTGCCTATAGAAAGTTAAATAAAGAGATACTAATGATACAATATAGCGGACTCAAAAGTATCTTGTGTCTTTCTTATTGCATGGCGCAACCGAACGCCGCGCTATATGATACCAGACCGGAGAAATTAAATAGTTTAAATACAAAATTAGTTTAAATGCAAAAAAAAATACATTATTTTATAAATTCAAATTGAGTTGAGAATTAAAATTTAAGAGTTTACGTAACTTTAATGTTTAGAGCATTTATGTGCAGTTTCAATACTATCTTCTCGACAATAGAGGTAATAACGGGACTAGATTAGAATTGTAAGCTAACCTAACCCCAATGTTTGTATTTTGTTATACCAATATTATCTTTGTTACTGTTATCTTTATGGTTCCGGTATCTCAAAAGGAACCCATATATGTAGGATCAATTTGTTGTAGGTTGAGACCATTTATCTCGAGATTGCGTGGAGGTCTATGGTCTCTTGGAGAACAAAAAAATTAAGCTTAAACTTAGTTTCATATTTTTTACTCCAAAATAAAATTGTGTATAACAAAATCAAAACTTAGCAAATTACAATATAACTGTTCAATTTAATCACAATATCGAAACGTTTTATCGGTTAAGATAGCTGTGTTGTGTGTCGCTAGAGTAGCTCAGGGATTGTGAATACAAATTGGTTTAGTTGCAAAACTACTGCATGTTCCGCTGTTCTCTACATTATGGTACTTTTAGTGTAGTTTAAACTATTGATTGCATTCAGAACAAAAGTGGCTCGTTGAATATATTTATATGTTTCTAATGGTATTACTTACTTATTCGTTTCTCTCTTGTTTCTTTCACATATATTTCACTTTCTGCGGAGTATACTGCGGCACAGCGTCTCGCTTACGCAACGGATGTAGGTTCAATTTCCACACAGAGGAGTGAAGTGCGGCGTTGAGTTCCGCCACTCGAGCGGTCTCGAAAAATGAGCGGAAAGTGAAGAGGAGAATTTCTTCACACTGGGTTCCCCTACCTACCCTGTTATAAAATCTGAGCCACGACATCGTGAATTTGTCCATAATATGTATGTACATATATCGATCACAATAACATTAATAAAAATCCTATACAACATTTATTAACCGGAAAACGTTGATTTTGTACCTGTAACCACATTAGTACAAAACGCTGTTCCCCACAACAATTGGTCGACCGCATCCTATAATTTACTAGTTATTAATGTACATAGTTAATAACTTATGTGAATTTTAACACTGAAAGTTAATGTTGAACCGTAGTTTAGGAATAATATCTTCTACAGTTCAATAAGATATGTTTTCTTTGAGTTGCTGTTGTAAAAATTACCATAATTTTTACTTTTTTTTTCAAATGTTGTTTGCTTAGAAATAAATCAAAATATCTTTAACAATGAATCTGTGTATAGAATTAGATTATTTTTTTATAATATTCACTAACATAAATAAATTAAACCAATATTTATATTCATCATAAAAATAAAGATGAAATAAAATAAAGATGTCTGCCTATATACTTAACACTTGTGGGGTCGATCCCCTCTCGAAAGAATATATTATGTTCATTTCCTTGATCCGTGAAGGCAAAGCGCAGCGTTAGGTTTTGTCACTCAACACACAGTCTCTCGAATTCAGAAGAGAACGGTAGGTACATTAAGATAATATAGATAGTGATGATAAAAAACACAAGTATCGTTGTAAGTGGAAATTAAAAACTTTCAGTTTAACGGGTATAATAGTTTATAAAGTTAACTGTTATTAATGCTTAGATTATTGCATCAACCAGTACGTGAATAAAACTAAACAACTAAATAAAAAGAACTAAACTTTGGACAAGTAAGATGTCAATCTTATTTCATTGTTTGAGTTCATCGTGAGGTCGTCGTGGCCTAAGGGCTGGGTGTGACTGAAACGCGACGGTTGTGGGTACGATTCCCAATCGAGGGACTAAATTATTATTTCTTAATATTTTCTAATATTTTCTTTTCTTCGCTCTGGCACCAAAGCAAAAGCCCGGCGTTGACTTCTGCCACTCAACACGCAGTGCCTCAAAAAATTCCGCGGAAAGTGGAGGACGGAGTGCTGTGGGACTACAGTACAGCGTGAAGCTGCTTTATACACTTGATTTCTTTGAGTTCATCTACATAAAGTTTATGTATATGTTACATATATCAACGTATTTGTATCAGCGTTAAATTAAATTGTAATTCTTTGCAATATTCCGTTATATCTTACAATAACCAACATTGACTAAATAGTTTTTGCTTTTAGTTTCAATCGGTATTGTAAATGCTTATAATAATATCTATTAAATTATATGTCAAAGTAAAGTTTAACTTCTAATTGTTGTATTGAAATGTAAAAATGTCTGCTAGACCGTCCATTACGCAAAAATTGGTCAAAATAAGGATCAAAAAAGGTAAATCCGCTCTGACGTTTGGATTGACAGGCCCATAGAAGCAGTTTGAAAAATATTTTTGAACTTTGTTCGTATGTAGTAAATTGATATTATTTGAACACACTTTTACAACAGAGCCAATTTTATTAAACCTTAGAAATTTATAGAAAAAACACATAGACATTGTTTCGATTCATTCATTTATTATAAAAATATTTACTTACGTACAAAAGTAACAAAACCCGTAACGAATAACAAGAGAATATATTCTAGCATTAACACGTTAAATAATATTCGAAGTTCTATTTTGTAAAATCTTCGAAAATCTTAGCTGCATAGAAAAGTACTTGAAGATAATAAATATATACATATATAAAAGAATATTACTTAAATATGTTAATTATACAGAGAATATTCTAAATATATTACTATTATCACAGATTAGGAGATCAGTGCTTGCCATGGTGGAAGCCCCAGTCTTTGTGGTCATGATGGCCGCCCTTCTTTCCATGGTCGTGGTGGCCGTGGTGATGCTCTTCATGTCCATGGTGACCCTTGTGGCCGTGATGGTCCTCATCGAAGTGATGTTTATCGTGATGACCATGTTTACCATGATGATGATCGTGATGACCGCTTTCGTGATGTCCGCCCTTCTTGTGATCTCCTCCATGTTTCTCATGATGTCCGTGATGATGTCCATGCTTGTGGTGCTTGCCTTCATGATGATGGTCATCGTAGAAGTGATGGTCTTTGTGGAAGTGGTCCTTATGGTACTTCTTGTGGTAACCGTCGGTTTTTTCTCCCTTGTCGTGATGTTTATGGTGTCCGTGTTTGTCACCCTTATGATGATGACCATGTTCATGATGATGACCGTGATGGTCGTGTTCATCCCAGTGCTTCTTGTGGCCGCCGCCATGCTCGTGATGATGGCCTTCATGGTGATGTTTTCCATGGTCACCGTGTTCACCTTTGTGGTGATGATGATGACCCTTGTGCCCCTTATGTTCATGACCGCCGTGTTCATGGTGATGATGAGCATGGTGCTCCTTGCCACCACCTTCCTCATGCTTACTGGACTTCCCACTTGCAGCCGCTACGAGATCTTTCTCATCTTCCCCTAACTCTCTAGCGTACACTGCCACAAGGCATAGCAAACCAAATGCCAGAACCAACTTCATGTTGATTGCTGTTGCTTCTATGCTTTGATAGTGTATCATTGGGTCTTTTATAGTCGATCAGTTTAGATGAAGAAAGCGTTTAGTAATATTCGCGCAACATTCAGGGACAAGTTCTGGGCGCTGGACCGTTACGCGCGTCCATTTTTCAATTGTGTTGTTGTGCTGTAGTTAATTTTGTTAATGTGTCTAATAATTAATTAGTTTATTATAACAATTCTTAGTACAGTGTTAAAGATATGATAATAAACTTTACACTAATAAGCAAAAATATCGTTGCTATAAAACGTTGACGTGATTTATATTTGCTAGAATTTTAATATAAGCTATTAAACGACATGTAAAATATGCAGTGAATTTCAAAAGGCCAGTAAATATTATTATACAGGAGACGCTTCCAAGCACTTTTGTGAACAAACATTTGGTGAACTCTACATAATATTTTGTTTAATATTAAGAACATATTACAATTTACATTATATGTATTATATCCAGAACTATGTTGAATTCATATTAATTTTAAAACAAGTTACATGCATTTTTTTTGTTAAAAATTAAACAATGCTTTTATTTAGAAGAGTTTTAAAAAAATTCAAATATCCATTGATACTTTGAACAATGTTAGGCACGTATTCGCACTATTCTATGACGTCAAAGGCTATTTGCACAATACCGTGCGTTCGGGGCAAAAAATATTTTCAGCCTATTTCATTTTTGGCTCTACATAAAAGAACAGTCGCATCGTCCTGTCGAAATTTAATCAAAACAACAAAAGGGGATTTTCGTGACCAACCTGTCTTATTCTACGAGGCTACAAATAGAGTAAAGGGCGTAGCGTGTTCAGCAAGCGAAGTTATTAAAAATGTTTTGTTGAGTTGGTTAATGAATTGAAATTTTCAAGACAATGTGCTCATTTTTCGTTCGGCTGTGTTTAGCACCGCGCTTTATGTACCAGAGAAAGTAATTCGTTCTCCGAGTGGGAGTCGAACCCACAACCGTTGCGTTTACAGTAAGAAAATATAATAGATGTTTCATTTAAATTAGTTGAGGCCGTCGTGGCCCAGGGGCACAGGGGTGTGATTGAAACACGACGATTGTGGGTTTGATTCTTCCCCACTTGAGGGAATGAATTATTTCTTCTTAATATTTTCATTTCTTCGCTCTGGCACCAAGGCAACAGCCCGGCGTTGAGTTCCGCCACTCAACATGCAATGCCTCGAAAAATTCGGCGGAAAGTAGGGAACCGAGTGTTTTATCACTGTGTTCCCTCTGCCTACCCTGGTATATGTGAAATACAGCGTGAAGCTGATAAAAGTAGTTTATAAATATATAGTTCTACATAATTTAATCAAATAGTTAAAAAAGACTGGTGTGTTTTAACGGTAAGGCCCATATTTCTATACATATATGTACATATTTATATAAATTGTTCTTAACTTTAAGATCAATGTTGAGAGCGATCTTGAGATGCCGTTTTCATTCATAGAATATTAGGTCGCTCTCAAGATCTATCTCAGACTTAAGAGTGGTATATACATACGAATATATTAATATATAATACTAATTTATTAAATTCATCGAGGCGACTTAGGACAGTGTTTAAAAGTACAGTGAATACACGATGGAAATCATGGTAATTTTATGATAAAAATTAACGTAAAAACTTTGTAAGCTCGATTGTAGGTACTTTATCCATATGTAATGAACAGAGTTACTATTTTATTATAATATACTGACAGTATTTAAATTATTTAGTGTGAAATAGATTTCAATTCTTACATAAATATTTTTCTAAGCATGGATTAATATATATATTTTTATGAATAGCCTGGCCATAGCTAATCATTTGAATCTTCATAGATACATTTGTATCCACAAGCGTGTACAGTTACATACTTTTTTCTATCACAATGTCGTGAGAGGGGCTTAATTTCATTTTCTCAACTGGTAACAATATAGCTCGTGACCATAGGACAGTTCCACTCAACATTCAATGTCTCGAAAATAGTGTCTTAAAAATAAATTCCTAAGCCTGCAAAGTGTGGGATAGGGAAAGTAAAAAACTATTTATAATTACTAGTAAAGACTCGTGACGTAGTGGCACAAGCGTGTGACTCTCAAAGCAACGATTGTGGGTTTGATTCCCACTCGGAGAAATGAATTATGATATATGAATATTTTCATTTCTTGGCTTTGGTGAGAAGGCAAAAGCACAGTGTTAAACTCCGCCACTAAACACGCAATGCTTCGAAAAAAATCGGCGTAAATGGAACGGAATGTCTTACTTTACTGATTGCTATATGATACAGCATACAATATCACGTTAATTATAATGGCATTAGTCGTGTTTCATACTTTCTTACAAGAATATGTTTGTGTTTTAGCGTAGTTAATTTACTTGAACAGAATTAGAACAATACATATTTGAATTTCAAATAGTCAGAGAAAGAATAAATAAAGGTAAATAAAATTATAGTACTGTAATATTTAAATATGTGGAAGTTGAATTTATTAACATTATTATAGTATAAGTCGTAGTGAATTATATGAGGCTGTGGTGACCCGGCAAGTGTGTGACTGTAATCGCGACAGCCGTGGGCTCGATTTTCACACTGAAAAATAAAATATTTAATATTTTCATTTTGTCGCTCTGGTAATGAGGCAAAGCATGGTGTTGAGCTCTGTCACTGAACACGTAATGTATACCATATTCGTATCTTCTAAGAATAACGTATAGTAAACATATTTCTGTCTAAAAATAATAATTTGAATGTATTTTCTTATTGTGTGGGATGTTTGTCCATAATAATCCTTATCCTTTTAAATACTTTATTAATTTTCAATGTTTAACGAAGATAAAATTTACTTATCACACTATTTCAACTCTGTTTGATTTATCTTTTACTCTCAGCATATAAATAAGTTAGAATATTAGTTACTTAGGAAATTTAATGTAGATCGAAACTGTGTGAAAAATGCTGACCCATTCACTAAAGCGAACAACTCCCAATATGTAGGTAGGGCTACAATCGCAGACACACACGCTATACACCGTCCCCGACGGTGCCGCAAATCCAAAAACTCTAAAAGCGTATTAAGAGCCCTACTCTATCCCTAATAGGCCTAGCTCGGACCAAGCGACCTCCACTACAAACGGTGTACGCAAGCTGCGGTCCGAGTCTCAACACCGTGTTCTCATTGTTGGTACCTTCCTCGGTGGCCAAACCAGGGTCAGAATTCATCACAAAGCCTGGTGATGCCGTAGAAGCTAGTAGGGTCAACAGCATACTGCTCAATCGAATAAAAAACGAAAAAAAAAACCAACACAAGCGCTAGTCGAGCTCGCTCACTAGCGTACCGTAATAACCGTTCCGTACAAAAATTGGAGGTCTAGAGCTTCTTCTGAAATTCAGATCTAGCTTACCCTCGGTCCCTTCAAGTAATATCTCAAACTTGAACTAGCGTTTTTAATACTAAATTTTGCCCCCTTTTAAAGCTTTAACCACAAATGTGTAGTTTTCAGATCTTTTTCCTGAACTGGTACTACCTGTAGATGCTAGATGCCAAATGTCATAATTCTAGGTCAACTGTATTAATTTTGATTTTGACTCTATAGCAAAGAAGATTTAGAAGCAATTTCACGTATTTTTGAGCTCTCCAAATAAATATAATGTATTAATTTAGCGTAACATACATTTTCGTGTATTTTTTAGATAAGAGAATAGGCGGCAGTCGGTTATTATTTTTTTACTTAAACGTTGTTTACTAAATTAATACTTAACTGTTGTTTGTGTCATTTGTTTAAGTAGCATAAACATAAGAGTGAATTTATGGCATATTTTAAGATAAAAAATCTATCAACCTACTGAAGTATTTTCATTTATGTTTTAAGTTTACTCGGTAATGATGAGTAGTGTTGTTGCTGTGTGTTTAAATGGAAATTATTTGGCTTGACTAAACTAATCTTCTTATTTTGACGTTTGTCTGTACATATCTTGCAAATATTTCTCTCTACATTAACGTCAGAGGCCAGTCGTGGAGCAGGGGCACAAGTGTGGCCGTAAACGCAACTGGTTGTGGGTTCGATCCCCATTTCATGAAATATTTATTTTAATTTATATTTCCATATCTTCGCTCTGGTGTCGAGGCAAAGCGCGGGGTTGAGAATGGAAGTCACTATCTACTGCGTTTACAGTTAAAAACTTGTCCACAACTGACCTCATTTGATTAACAGATTCATAGTTATCACTATAAGAAATAAATAAAAATGTATAAAAAAATAACAGTACCACTCGCTTTAGCGGTCATCGTTTAACAAGTACCGTTTACACCCATACTTTCACCTTTCGTGCACTTTTCAATTTAATGTTGTGTCAATTGTGTGCTTATGGCAGAGGCAAAAACATTTTTAAATGTTTATAGTAAAGCAAAAAGATGTTTTACTTAATTACATTTACATATACATCTAACTTTAAATACTGGAAAGAAGGAGACGCTCTTAATTAATCTTGCAATATTTAGGACAGTTCCTTTCTCCACTTTCGGCTGAATTCTCGCGGTACAGCGTGTTGAGTGACAGAACTCAATAAGTTGCTTTGCCTCGTTACCAGAGAGAGAGAATTAAAAGATTAAATATTTTATTGCCCCGAGACGGAATATATGTATGTATATATGTACGTATGTATTCATTTAAAATATATTCAAAGTTAAATTTAAACGATATATGATGACTTCTACAGTTATAAAAAAAAGATCACAAAATAAAAAAATTATAAAATTAAAATATTATTATAAATAATATTATAAAAATTATTGAGCGTTATTTGGTAAAACATTATTTATTTAACAAAATACCAATAATCGTACAGAAAACATTGTATTTCAATGAAAAGTTAAGCGTATAGTATATTAAATATAAAAATTTGCAAGTATTTCTGGAAAAATCGACGGATATATTGTTGGAAACACAAGAAAAAATAATGAGATCATTATTACCAAAAATGCTTCCAAAAAACCTACTGCTATCTACTCTTATACCCATTTAAAATCAGCTATTGTTTGTTAAAATAATATTATTGTAAAACTTAAATAAAATTATCACAAAGTAAGGTACCATATTAAAAAAGGTTTTTCCCACTGACATCTGTTACTTGCATGTAATTTCTCTTCAACATGTATTCGGTATTGACGTAAAAGTTAACAGTACTTTTGAAAAGTCTATTAAGAATGTGTTACTGTAGTTAAGTACACCTGGTGATCTTATTTAATAAAAAATAAATTAATTTAATTTATAATTTTATGCGATTTACTGAAAATATAACTTATTTGCTTCTGTAGTCATAACCTATCTTCCATTTTGAATTATTTTCATAAAAATAAATAAAAGAGAACAGTAATATTTTTTATATTATAAATGTATAATTTTGTAATCGTAAATCACCTGGGCCGTCGCGTCGTAGAGTAGCGGTACCTTGTGTAACTGTAAACAATACGGTAGTAGGTTCGATATTGTACTTGAGAAATTTTAATTTTCGCTCCGTTGAATTCCCTCACTCAACACACAATGTCTTGTAGATTGGGCAAAAGGAGGGGTTAGTCTTACTCTTAACACTACCTAATAGACTGCAGACATATCAACATATGTATATCTTCATTCTATATCTATATCTGTACTATTATACATAAAGAGGAAAGATGTATATGTGTGTATGTTTGTAATGAACAAACTTAAAAACTACCAAGCCGATTTTACACATTCTTTCACCATTAGCTAATTGCTAAGTAACATAGGCTATATTGATTACTATACAAAATTTGAGGGAGGGTAAAAAAATGTTTTTTACCACACGCGCTGCAGAAACTGTTGATAGAACGATAAAAGAGATAGAACAAAAAATTTTACGTATATATTATCTGCAAAAAACTTCGTGATACCATATATGCCATTGTAGTTTTGTCAATACAACTTCTTTTTTACAGTTTAATATTAGATTTAAATATCGACCATACTGAAACCATGCTATCCATACCTTTATATGAATCCTTATCCAAATAAATACTTGATATTCTACACTATTTCAATACATGCAGTTTCATGCTTAGATGATTAAAAGAGGACAATTTATTCCAAAGATTTTAAAATTTAAAAATGCCAAACTGAACAAAATATATCTTTCTCGAGTACTATCTCCAGAAAATCAATAAATTTTGTAGTCACCTACAAATACCACTGCCACCATCATAGAGTAAATGAAGGTTTAAGGTAGATTTAGAAAATAAAAAAATTAAACCTGATGCTTCAGCTGCATTGATGGGACGGCGAAACGTCAGCACAGCTGCAATAGCGCAAAGCGTGGGTATTACAGAAGAAGAATGTAATAGAAATGAATACTATGAACATGGGAACTCTTCGTTAGATATGCGTTGTTAGATTAGTTGACCGAAACCACAGTGAAGAGATGCATAAAATGCCCGCAAAAAGATAATTAATAGCAAAGACGTCACGGCGAAGAAGGACACGTTCATGTGGTTTTCAAGTGAATGAGTGATAAAATAATGGCAAAAAAAATGAACTGTAAGTGATAGTGTTTAACATACTTTCAAAATGACCTAGCATATTTATTATTAACTAGCGACCCGCTCGCGGCTTTGCCCGCTTTAATTACTGAATTATTTATATTA